>PVJI01004918.1:0-102778 GCA_004026765.1 Micronycteris hirsuta
ACAGAATAGAGACACTAGAAATAAACCCACACCTTTATAGTCAATTAATGTTTGACAGAGGAAGCAAGTACATACAATGGGCTAAAGGTAGTTTAGTCAATAAATGATATTGGGAAAATTGAACAGATACATGCAGAAAAAATGAAACTAGGCCACCTTCTTATACCACACACAAGAATAAATTCAAAATGGATCAAAGATTCAAATGTTAGACCCAAAAGCATAAAAATCCTAGAAGAAAACATGGGCAACAAAATCTTGGACATTGCTCATAGCAATATTTTATCAGATATATCTCCCCAGGCAAGGGAAACAAAGTAAAAATAAACAAATGGGACTACATCAAACTAAAAAGGTTTTGCACAGCAAAGGAAAACATCAACAATATATAAAGACAACCAACAGAATGGGAGAACATATTCACTGATACATCTGATAAGCGGTTAATATCCAAAATTTATAAAGTACTTAAAAAACTCAACATCAAAAAATCAAACAATCCAATTAAAAATGGGAAAAGGATCTGAATAGACACTTCTCCAAAGAGGACATATGGATAGCCAATAGACATATGAAAAAATGTTCAATGTCACTAGTCATCAGAGAAATGCAAATTAAAACCATAATGAGATATCATCTCACACCTGCCAGAATGGCCATCATCAATAAATCAACAAACAAGTGCTGGCAAGGATGTGGAGAAAGGGGAACGCTTTTGCACTGTTAATGGGAATGCAAACTGATGCAGCTGCTGTAGAAAGCAGTATGGAGATTCCTCAAAAAATTAAAAATAGATCCACCTTTTAATCCAGCAATCCCACTTCTGGGAATATATCCAAAGGAACCCAAAACACTAGTTCAAAAGAATATAAGCACCCCTATGTTCATTGCAGCGTTATTTACAATAGCCAAGCTATGTAAGTATCTCAAGTGTCTATCAGTAGATGAGTGGATAAAACAACTATGGGACATTTACACAATGGAATACTACTCAGTCATAAAAAAGAAAATTTTACCCTTTGCAACAGTACGGGTGGACCTGGAGAGCATTATGGGTAGAGGAGTGCTAAGTGAAATAAGACAGAAAAAGATAAATGCCATATGATTTCACTCATGTGTGGAATCTGATGAACAAACTGAATTAACAGGCAGAATAGAGACAGACTCAGAGAGAGAGAGCAGGATGACAGCTAAAGAACAGGGGTGAGGTTAGGGGGTGGAAGGATTGAGCAAAAAGGCAAAAGGACTCATAGGCATGGACAACAGTGGGGCGATTGCGATGGGGAGGGGGATTATCAAGGAACTAAATGGTAATGGAAAAAAGTACAATAAAAAAAGACCGTTGAGTGATTCAGTGCCAAGCACAGGGTGTGTGAGGCAGAGGAGATGAGAATGGAGACGTTGGCTGGACAAGCTTACACGCAGAGGCCTTAGTATTTTGTATTTCTAAATTCCCCCATCGGGTAAAAGCTGGAGGGGCTGGAGAGAAGGGGCTAATATTTCTTCCGCTTGCCTTATAATTGAAACTGGTTTCACTGAGAACATTTAATTGTTAATATATAAAAATTATTTTATTTTTCCAATATCTGTTACCAGCTCTGCTATGTGTAATCCTAGTTCCCAATTAGTCTCCCTTAGTGGCACTTCACTGAAAATCTCTAACTTTATTATTTATTAGTCCTTTCCTAGCATCTTATGTTTTATTCAGACCTCGGTCCCTAGTTCCAACATAATTATTTTACCAAAGTGTTCCGGAGTTGATAGAGGTGTTGTCTACTCTCTCTGTTTCCCTCATACCACTGTCTGAATCAGAAATTTTCGAGCTTTTTCATCCCGTGGTACAAAAAGCTAATTACTAAAACTCTGTGGCATACCAAAAAATATATATTTTACCTGACAAAAAAGGAATAATTTTGATTTATTCACACTGGACTATTGTGTCAGCTGTTGTCATTTTTGTATTTGACAATCTCAGGGAACAGAGGTTGGTGCCCCTGACTAAATAGTCAGGTCTTGCATGTTTTAAAAGTTCTTGCAGCACACTTGTGGAAAACGGCTGCTCTAAATCTTTCTTTCTCTCAGATTTATCTGAGAGAAAATAATATTGGATATTACTTATATCCAATAATAAATAAATTTATATAAGAAAATAATAATTTTGGTAATATTGGAACAAAAAGAAGGAAAAGAGAAATGGCATTCCTTACCATTCTACTGTGGCCATCTACTTTATGTTTGTTGTCTCTGGTGATGAAGCCTGGGTAGCTGGAGAACCAAACATGAACTGGTCCTGAGATCTGAATAACTCCTCCAGCTCTGTGGTGCCCTGGGCAACTCAGCTGCCTCTTCCACGAAACCCTAGCGGCACCACACTGTAGTCTGCTGATGTGCTCACCGTTTTTATTATCCAAGCTGCAGCAGTCTTGCACAAACGTATAATTTTCCTTTCTCATCTGTCCTCAGCAGCTTCAGATGTGAGGCTTGCAAGCATGAGCAGCATCCCTCTTTCCCAGGTGGAATTTACCAGAGATAATCCTTGTCTCCTCTCTCCCTGGGGTTCTTTTCCAACCTCAGAAGTAACAGGGCAAGCAGACTCCACAACTAAGTGGGCTAAGTAGACATCTACCCGGGAGGGAGATGTTAGTCTTCCCTTCCTGGAACAGCATAACTTTTATAAACAATTTTCATGGAGTGTCCCTTTTTGCCTTCAGCCAAAGAAATCCACTGAATTGTCCCAAACCCATGGGAAGGCAAATGAAAGGAATATGGCCTGTCCATGAACACTGAACTCCCTGCAAAAGGACACTGGCTTCTCCTACTAATTCCCTTCTTCTTGTTCTGATGGTCAAGAACATCAGACCACTTTCATTCCTCTAGTAAAAAAAGAGAACAAACAAACAAAAACAGATGTGAAGGTTATAGGCTAAATGCAGGGTGGGGCAAAAGTAGGTTTACAGTTTTTCACTTGGAAAATAATAGTTAATAAATGATAACACAAGAATAACTGTGCGTGGACAACAGTGTGGAGATTGACTGTGGGAATGGGGGCAAGCTAGATGGAGGACTGCAAAGGGAGAAAAATTGGGACAACCATAACAGCATAAACAATACAATATTTAAAATTAAAAAATGGTGAAGTTTGGTTCACATACTCACAACTATAAACCTACTTTTGCCCCCACCCTATATAACTTGGGTCTGGAGAAGTAATTTTTTTCTCAACAGGATGCTATCTCCATTGCAATATTTGTTCTATTCCATTTTTAAAAAACATACACACACAAGAAGTTCTCAATCAAGGCTTCATAGAGGCTGGTTCTGTAATAATATATAGGCGGTCTAGATCATGGATCCAAACTAGACTCCTTGCTCAGGAACTTACTAGCTGCATGACAGCAAGTTACTTGGTTTCTTTGTGCCTCAGTTTCCTCATTTGTAAAATGGAGATACAAATAATATTTCTTAAAGGGTTATTTTTTCGAGAATTAAATTCATATGCATCATTTTTATAATAGCACTAACATCATACGTGTTTTTGTTACAGTAACTGTTCCTGCTGTTGTTATACATAATATATACTTAATTTTTCAGGTAGCAGTTTCTCATTTATATTAAATAATAGTTTGTTAAAACAGAGATTGATGACTTTACTTTGGAGAGGCATATTCATATATAGAGAACTAACAAGCATTTGTGAAAGCCATTCAAATCATTGAGTCTGCATCATTGCCTTGTTTTATTTATATAAAATATTTTAATTACCAGGGTTCTACGTAAATGCTTATTAAACACTTTAAAGAATAATCTAAGCATTTTCTATATATTGGCTCATCTTCAGCTACAAAAGAAAAAAGTTAGGACCAGAATAAAAAATGCTCTTGCATTTCTGGTATATATATACCTTAGTAAGTTTAATAAGACACGGAGACCATTCACGCACATGAGAGGAGACTGTCTTCACAGCCCGTGAACATTCTACAGTCCGCGCGGTAGCTGCAGTGCAAGTCTGTGCGTACCACATCCCTCAGTTCCTTTTTTCTGGGAAGCACCGTGGTTCAGAAAAGCTATTTCACAACATTCAGCTTCTGGCCACATCCTCCAAAGCACTGTGACCAGTTCTGAACCTGCGTGTCAAATCAGATATGTGTAAAGAGCCTGGAAAAGGACATCCAGAGTTAACCAAGGGGTGGGCAGCATTCTATAGAGAACACATTGACAGTGTTGGGGTTCTATGTTGACAGGAAAAGGAGTTTCACGGGGTGCTTAATGAGATTATAATCAAAATGAGCACTTGTTGGGAATAAGTGTAGTACAAATTCATGGGTACTCCTTCAAGGGAAGAGGAAAGAAACCAACATTTATTGAGTGCTAATTTAGCTATCTATTGATTGATCAATGTATTTATCCATCCGTCTGTCCATCCATCTATATGATTTTATTTCCAAAGTACTCTTATGAAATAGGCAGCCTGTTTTCTAAACCTCAATTCACAAAAAGGTTAAGTAATTTTCCCAGAGCATCTACATAGAAAGTACCACAGCTTGGATTTGAAGTCAAATTTGACTCCACTGTACAACTTCATCTTCTATAATGTCACATGAAAAGGCTTTATTGAACTTGTCACAACATTCGTAAACCATGTTCATGCTAAGTTAGACACAGTGAAGAACTCCCTAGAGTAAAAAGTGATAAAGAACTAGAACTGACTCTAAGCCTAGAAGTCGTTAAATAAAATTAATAACCCACCATTTGGGGTGGCTCTGAAGGCCCAGGTGCAGGCAAGTGGCTGAGGTGTTGTTTGTGGTGAAGGGTGACGGTGTGGCTGAGCTTACCGCTGGTCTCCACATCCCCTTCCTTGTTATTTATGGAAACAGCCATTGGCTGGGTGGCTGTCTTTCCACATTTGGGTCATTAACACAAAGACTTCCTCTAGCTATGCTAAATAATAGCATTTCCTTCTAAAGCTGTTTTCAAACCTGTTCTTTCTTTCTTTGTATTCACAAAGCTTATTATCAGCTTGCCAATAGCATATTTAAGCATTTTGCACTGTTTTCCACTGACATGAAATGACTTCTGTGGTAAATGCAATAAGTAATTCTAATTCTCTGCTAAGATGAAGCCAAAAATGCCAAGGCCCTACCTTGTCTTCATAACACAAGGATGATTCCTTTTCTTTAAAAAAAAGTATTCTCAGCTGTACTTCATTGTTCCAACTGGTATAGAGCTGTTTGCCTCATGTCTGGTGAATAATACACTAAGAAAAATATTGTTCCCTGCAATCATGAAGGAAAACTGACTCTGGAATCAAAGAATTGGTTTTGAATCCTGGCCTTTGTGCCATCTGTTGTCAATCTTCAGCAGGACCTTTCCCTCTAACCCCGGGTTTCCTTTCAGCCAAAAGGGAGAGGAGCACAGGACTCACCAACTTTCTATAAAAGTAGGAGGCAAAAGTGTTCTGGGAAAACAAACAAAAATTTTATTTTTAGAGCCTAGATTAGTTTGAAGATCTACTTTGAACACTTGTTAAATACATGCATGTGTATTTATTCATATAAAACAGTTTTGAATGTAAAATAAAATATTTGAAGTAGAAATAATTTTGCATTGCTGGAATATTTAGAAGGAGACACCTCAGTAATTGTCTATAAAGCCCAGGACACTAAAGTCAATGCTATGTGTGCCCAGCTGGCTGTCAAAGAAAGAGATGATGCGGCATATAATCACTGTCACTGAGTGCATAGTAAGAAAGTTGTTTTTCACTTTGCACAGGCCAGTAGGTCTTTAGCAGATTTCCCATTAAGGTGATACGCCACTGAGTGTCGGCAATCAGCTGAAACTGGAGTTTCATTATTTCAAAACTCGCCTTCCTAATGATCTTGTGAAAACCAACTACACAGGATTTTTTTTAATGAATGTACTTTAAAAGACCATGTGTTTATATATTTTTCACCTAAGTTGCTATTTGCTTAGCATAAATTAAGTAGAAATATTTCAGATTTCCAGTTAATTTGGTCTATGGAGACAACAAAACTGTCCAATTGAGCTTCTACCTAGAGTTACTGCTGTTTTTTAAATTGATATCTGAATCACCTATAACTATGCCAGACTTAACAAGGCAGAATAACATCCCCATTAACATTGTGAGCTTCTTGCTTCAGGTTCAATTTGACAGATGTGGCCCACACCTTAACCTCCGCTCCCTTCTGACACCCCATTAAGAGAAAGTTGATGGCATAAAAAAGAGGCAATCCCATAACAGTAAACAAATTGGGAGGGGCCAAAAGATTTCACCACACTTGATTACAGAAAGCAGATGGAAGGCATAGATTGATGAAACAGAGCAAAGTAGTCCCAGCCATATATCATCTATAGAGGCAGGGCCATATGGTATCCAACTCTGTCTCCTCAAGTTGGGTTTCCAGGGAGGCCACCCACGAAAAGGCCCACCACAGTGCAGCAGCACTGTATGGAGGGGCCCACAGCTCAGGAGGGTGCAGAACCAGCTAGCAGAACCCAGGAAAGGCAGAGACTTCAGAATAGTGACAACAGATGGGGCTGAGAGCAGAGTCTGAGAATAGGACTGAAGATGCCCCCACTCAGGATACACTCCCCAGCATGCAGAACAGCTGCCAGGCAAGTATTACCACCAGTCAGAAAAGGAAGGCATTTTTCTAAAGAAATAGAGTTTCTTCTGAGGAACCCAGATAAGCTAGCTGTGTTACCCACACAGCAAAGCCCTTTACAGTGTGTGCCAGTATCGAGGACAGTTTCAGGTTTGCTTCCCTAACCTGAAGCCTTCCTGTGAGAAAGGATTGCTCTTATCTGCAAAATCCCCTGCAGCCTTTTTACTGCTTCATTCCTAAATATGAACAGATAGCCATGAGTTACCAAGCATTTTAACAAAACCCACAAAATGTGAGAAATAAGATTAAAACACACGTGCACAGAAAGAAATATTCTCAAGGAAACAGGTAATTCTGGGAACTAAATAAAATTGAAAGAAATAGTCTAGTATAAACATATTTTTAGAATGTGGAGGTAACCACTAGACTTAAAAGTGCAATGGTTAAAAATGATTGCTTCTGGGAACCCAGGTAGGGTTCTCAGGGGAGATGACACAAATTTAATTTTGAGGAATGTATTTGGAATTAGGCAGAGGTTAAAAAAGAGAAAATCATATGCAAAAGCCTGAAGTATGTAGCTAACACTGCAAAAACTAGCAAGTATAGCCTGGCTGGTGTAGCTCAGTGGATTGAGCGCGGGCTGGGAACCAGAGGGTCCCGGTTCAATTCCCAGTCGGGGCACATGCCTGGGTTGCAGGCCAGGTCCCCAGTGAGGGCCATGTGAGAGGCAACCATACATTGCTCTTTCTCCCTCCCTTCTCCTCTCTCTGAAAATAAATAAATAAAATCTTAAAAAAAAAAAAAAACTAGCAAGTATATTCAGCTACTCAAATAATTTTCACCCAGGAGAGGGTCTACACTTTCTTCTTTCTTACCTTAGAAGATCATGTTAGCAACAACACAGAGGCTGAATTTTTGAAAACTGACATTTTCACACCAGTAAAATAGCTGCCTTGGAAGGTGTTGACCACCCTTTACAAGTAGCACTTAATAAGACCCTAAATGATCATCTTCATGGACATTATAGAAGGAATCCTTTAAGGAGGCCCTGTCTAATTGACTCCAACTGAAAACCTCTTCCAAATCCAGAAGTCTGTGTGTATCCAAAGGAAAACTAAAAAGTGGTCTTGTCTATGAACAAATACATCTAAAGGAACGCATCCTTTCACATTAAGTGCGGTGATATCATTGTCATCCTTCTTTTGTGGAACAGGCCTGTCTCTATAGGAATAGTCATTTATAACCTCACCAGTCCCTTGAGACCATGGCCCTGTTGGGGCCAGAGAGCCTCTGGGGTTCCCATCGCGAGGCCTGAGCAGGCGTCCTTTCCAAGGAACATTCTTGGAATAGGACCTCAGCTGGAATCGTTGGCTCTCTTCTCTGCTCAACTCCTCTTCCCTTGATGGGAGAAGCTTTCTTATAGCTAAAATGCGTCAGATTTCCCAGAATGATGCTGATTTAAAATACTCAGTCTTCTTAGTCTCAGTGCCCAGAAACTTGATCCCAAAATACATGATCACTGTAAAGATAGAAGCACTATTAACCTGAAAATTAGGAGACCTGGGTTCAAGTCTACCACCCCTTACTGTATAATTTTTGACCAGTTATCTCATATACAAAGTGATGAGGTTCAGTTAAATAAACAGTGTCTTAAATTCATTCCAACTCTAACATTTTATGTATTCCTGAGTTTTGAAAATATAAAAGTCTGGCTACTGGACTTACAGAAATATTTCCAGCCCGGCTGGTATAGCTCAGTGGATTGAGTGCGGGCTAGGAACCAGAGGGTCCCAGTTCGATTCCCAGTCGGGGCACATGCCTGGGTTGTGGGCCAGGTCCCCAGTGAGGACCATGTGAGAGGCAACCATACATTGCCCTTTCTCCCTCCCTTCTCCTTTCTCTCTGAAAATAAATAAATAAAATCTTTGAAAAAATAAAATTAAAAAAAAAAAGAAAGAAATATTTCCAGATAGGGAGCCTAAGGAGACAGCTGGACCTCAGCAGCCATTGGCTTGAGTTATCACTACCCACACACTCACAGACCCAGGCGTCTTTCAGGATTTGCAATCCCTGCAAATGCCCACCTTCCTCCAACACACTTCCTTACCCTGACCTTCAAAACACACATTACAGTATGCAGACGATATATCATAGAATTGTACACCTGAAATCTATATAATTTTATTAACCAATATCACCTGATTAATTCAATAAAAAAATGTTTTAAAGGCAGGGCTAAGCATTTTTCTCCAAAGTAACTGAGGCAGGCTAGAATGCTGAGAAATACACTAAACTACTTTCAGAGTTCAAGAGCAGCTTTATTCAGGTTGTTAGTTGCTGGGGTCACTGGTCAAAAATCAGTCTAAGCCTTTGTCAACCACAGAAATGTAAGTGACCTGGCCAAAACAGAGAAAGAAACTGGGTTCAATGGAAAAGATTTTTGTGTAACTTTAGAATGTATTAAAATAGTATATGTAGTTGTCACCCTCTTCTTTATTTTGCTCTCTGGACAGGTAAAGAGTTTATTTGGGGAGAATATAGGAAAATTAAGGAGACCAGAAAAAGAGACCAAACTGCCCCCAACCGTCCAATTTTTTTTTTTTTTTTTTTTTGCTTGTGATTTGTAGTCCAATAAAGACACACCAGCCTCTTGCGTAGCTCTCAGCAAGAGCCCAGCCTTACTTCTGCAGCCAGGTCACCTGCTGAAGGATCCTCGCTTCTTGGAAGGACTAAGGGAGTTTACAGGCTCCTCCTTCCATCCCAGGAGAAAAGAGGGACCTGTGGAGCTTAAAGCTCAGGGGACTCATCAGGAATCTATCAGAACAGCAGCTCCCCCCCCAGGCCACCTCTTTCCCCCAGTTTACCGTCTTCTGTTTGCTTTCCGTTTGTCTTCATGTCCCTGCAGTCTCCACCTCTGCTCCCGGTTGAACTGTCAGCTCATTTTTCCCAGCCTCAGTTCTGTTGGTCTGCTGCTTCCTTTTTCTGTTTCCTTACTCTATAAGACACCCTGTCCTAGGCCTTGTAATCCTTCTTCTTTGCATGGGTAGAGCTGAAAATATAAAAGATGTCATTACAGCAAACTTTAAGTATTCCCCAAAATTTATCAGTAAAAAAAAAAAAATGCCGAAGCTACAGAGAGTTAGGGAATGCTTAAAGGCTATCATACATAGGATTCTAATTCTCTCACAGGGCCTGGATTTCTCACACCATCTGCTTTTGAAATAACGGTTGTTGGGGGGGTTGTTGTTGTTTTTCTTTTAAAATTTTTAGTGTATTTTTTTCCATTACCATTTAATCCCCTCATGCCCCTTCCCTCTTCTCCCACTGTTGTCCATGTCCATGAGTCTTTTCCCCTTTGTGCTCAGTCCTTCTACCCTATCCTCCCTCCGCCTTAGCTGTCATCCTGCTCTCTATCTATGAGTCTATTTTCCTTATTAGTTCAGTTCATTAGATTCCACATATGAGTGAAATGATATGGTATTTGTCTTTCTCTGACTGGCTTGCTTTTTAAAGTCCAATTTCTTGTATAAGACAGAAGTTTGCAAACTTGGAATTTTAAGTAAAATATCAAAAATATTTTGGAAACCTTGACTGGTGTGACTCAGTTGGTCGGATGTTGTCCCACAAACTGAAAGGTCACCAGTTTGATTCTGGGTCAAGCTACATGCCTGGGTTGCAGGCCAGGTTCCCATTCGGGGCGTGCGAGTGGCAACTGCTAGATGTTTCTCTCTCATGTGTTGATGTTTCGCTTGCATTCGTCAGTGTTTCTCTCCCTCCCTTTCCCTCTCTCTAAAAATAAATTAATTAAATATTTTTAAAATATATATTGGGAGATGATGATAAGAATCTAGATTTATGTTTTTCCAGATAAAGACTTTGATAAACATTTTCCCCATCATCATTATTATTCCATTAGGAAAAAAAAGTCTCCCTTAAATAGTAGAAACTAGGAAAGACATAAAATCAAGACTATAGAACTCTCCATCATGAAAGCAGGCAGTTCAGAGATATAGACTATAAAGTTCAAAAAGGGTATTTTCTATATTCAAATGCTGAAAATAAAACATTCAATATTACATATTCAATAATAGTTGATACGTTATAAGTGCCTCATGTGGATCTCACTTGGCTCTCATGACACTTGTATGTTGTTGCATGTTGCTGTACATGGGCACATTATCTGACTTTGTAGGTGAGGACACTGAGGCTTAGAGAAGTGCCGAGTGCCTCAGGCCACACAGCCAGTGAGTGGAAAATCTGGGATCTGAACTCCCATTTCTAAATCACTCCCTTCTACCTTCTCCTACCTCCTTAGAATTACATGTTTTGTTATTACAAGTTGGCCAATTTGGAGGCCAAAATAAGACATTGACATACAATATAGATGTCAATATGATTTCTGAGGTGGGGGAGGTTTCTGTTATTATAGTCATTGTCAAAAATCCACTTTTATATAGGAATGTTCTTTTCAAAATCAGAATGACCACCTAATGTGATTTCCCTAATCTTGAACGTGCTGAATTTGAAGCAGAGGCTTAATATTTCCACACTTGTTATTTGTTTTACCCTGAAGGACTAGGAAGCAATTCCAAAGTGACAGGTCAGGAGTCTGCTTATCCAGAGCTACGGGGCTCTCCCACCTGGTGGCCTCTCCCACCTGGTGGCCTCTCCCACCTGGAGGCTGCTCAGTGCCACGCAGCTGAGTTTGTCTTAAAGACATGCCCCAGACATCACTGGAGAATTTTGTTTAGAGTGTTTTTTTAAATAAGTAGTCCTTATTTTCTGGGCATAGTTCAATGCCAACATAATTATTTAGCATCACCCTGCGTATCTTCCTTGGCAGCCTATTAATGTTTTCATAAATTGGTTTAATAAAGGACTCAAAGTAAATTGTGAGTAAACTTCCTCCTCATTAGTATGAATTATACATGCTAGGAAAAGTGTTCTGCAGAACATTCAACTAGAAAATTGCCTCTCTTAATTAATACGCATAATTATTAATGCTAATAATAATATGATCATCTATGGTGTTGACTGAGATGGCATTGAAGAGCTAGTTAATATACTAATGACCCAAGGAGGAATTTAAAAAATACTCAGTCCTGAGTGCGTTAGACTAGGAGAAATGAATGCAGGAAATGTTATTTCATGACAGGATTTATTGGTAGTTGCCAAGCTGTCAGAAAGATTTATCAATTACAAACCACCTAATCATATTCCTCGCACCAACTCCCTCTTTATATTTGCACCAGTATCCCTCTTTGAATACTGCCCTTTTTTAAAATATCTTTCTGGTATGAAGGCTGCCCTTGTTGAGTTCATTCTGTTTCTGACCAATCAACAAATTCAATTGGAAATGTAATGATGAGCCATGCAGACACTAACCCTGCCCTCAGTCTGGTGGGAAGAGGCAGACATTAATCAAATAATCAGACAAGCAAATGTCAATCTCCGACTGCAGGAAATGCTGTGTAAAAGTGGCCTGTGGTGCCCTGAGTGCCTGTGACAGGGCATCTGACCTTGTCAGAGAGCTCAGGGAGGTCATGGAAATCACTGAACCATGAGCAGGGTTAACTAGGCAAAGACAAAGGGCCGCCATCGATGGCTGCACAGCAATGAGTACAAATCTGTCTGAGTGTATGTCTGCGCTGAGCACAGACTAGAGCAACATGAATTCAGCAGAGCTTGGCATTTACAAATTTGTAAGGAGGAGGCTGGCTGACTCATGGCTGACTCTGTGTCCTCTGCAGAGGCCTTCTGAGGAAGACTTCCAGTTGCTAATCAGAACTGTATGATCTTGCGTAGATGTAATTTTCTAAATTCTCTGTTCTATTTTTGGTGTATATTTATTTGCTTGTTATCTGTCTGTGCAGCAGAACTCTAAGATCTTTCTTGCCAGTGATTGTTGCTTCCTGTCCCCCTCTCTCTCTCCCAAGTTTTTTCCCTGACCCCTCTTATTTTCTGTCCTTTTCCCCCTTTCCTTCCTTCTCTCCATAAACTTCCTCTTCCTCCTTCTGCTTTTCTTTTACTCTTTGTTATTCATTCATTTCTTCCTCTCCTTTTTAATTCTTCTCCCCTTTTGTTCACTGTTACATTACTAGGCTTGTACGGTACATTACTATCAATATTTGCAAATGTATCTCATGGGCATTATTCTATTTGATTCCAAAACAATTTTGTAAGGGAGTCTGGATAAAAATCATTTATACTGTGTACAGGTGTGTTAGAAGGTTAAGCAGCCTCCCGAGATCATGTAGGGAGGAAGGGGAGGAGCCTTGACTGTAACCCAGATACCTATGTCCCAGCCCTATACTCTCACCACTAAACCATCCTGCCTCAACAGAAATGTAGAAAACATTCCAATCATGTCTTTTAGTCAGATTAACTGAGGAGGGTCTTGTCTGTCCTGTCTTTATTATTCACAAAAATGAGTCTAGACAGATGTTGTGGTCAGAGGGATTTTTCCTGTTGCTCATCCATCATGTGAGTAGAAACGGTCTCAGTACCATCTGATGAATATTTACTGGCTATTGCATTTGACCTTGAACTGAACCCCTTATAAATAATGATTTTCATTATATTTTTACCTGGCTTGGCTGTGACCTGGGAGACGGTACGGCAGAAAACGACAAGGGATGTTTTGGCTGTCACTTGTCAGCCTTTATTAGATGACTCATCTTGAGATATCCATCTTTACGTATCCAAACGGGTCTGGTGTTTTGCTCTGTGTGTATTGCTAATCCCTCAGAGACCCTCAAATTTTATTAGGATTTCTGTTTACTTCCTTCTCCTGGCCAATTATAAGAGAGTTTAGGGAGAGAGAGCACATTCGCATCCTACGCCATAGGCCAGACGCCCATCTATTACCAGAAAAGCAGCCAGGGGTCTTCATTCTTTATTTAATCTTTCGGCTGATTTCCAGTCCTGGTGAATGTTTACTCCACTGAAGTATGCTTTTAAGATGTTGGTCAGTAACTTTTACTGACTAATGGATGACAGCTGGTAGAGGCTCTTGCTTATTACAGAGAAAGTCAGACTGTTTGGGGAGAATCGTGGAGGAGAGGAGCACTTCCATTCAATCAGTCAATCAATGGTTGATTTGATCAACCTCGTATTCGTCCTTTTGTTCAACTAATTGTTTTCTGAATGTTTAGTATGTGCCAGGCACTCACGTGAGGCATCTGAAAAAATCAAGAAAAAAGCCCAACCCTGCCCTTGAGAAATACAAAGTCTAGTGGTAGTAACAGACTGTTGAAAATTGCATCTGTGTAATTTCAAAACAAAGGAGGAAGCAGCTGATTTGGAAAAAACTAGAACTGTTCAGGTGCAGTTTCAGTGGTCAAAAGGGAAAGGGAAAGAGCACCCTCTTCAGACCAAGGAAGTTATAAAAACTACGTGGAAGTTTAGAAAGAGAGTCTTGCTTTACACAGCCTACTTATTTTGCAAATGAAGAGTTCTCTTGTGGTCAAGCCTTAATTATGCTCATTGACAGGAAACTGCTTGTCGCCATCAGTGTTGCCTGATGTTAAAATATGTAGACGTGTCTCCCCTTATGGTGCTTCTGGGTACCCCAGAGTTCCTTGCTTATCCTCAAGTCCCTATCCTTGGTATAACAGCCTGGTAGAATTTAAAGAAAATTGCACTTTGACTTATCTGTACCTTCATTTAAATATTGCTCTCACTAACTGTAACACCTTGAGTTGTTACTGACCCTCTTTGAGCTGCTGTTCCTTTAACCTGTAAATAAGAGTTTAATATCTATTTCATAGGATTGTTTGAAGAATTTATTTTTTTAACGTAAATATTCTAGCACAGTTCTTAACAAACTCTAGGTCCTCAGCAGGGGTTAGTTCTCATTTCTCACTTTCTATATCCCATCTGCTCCTTTTCTTTCTAATATTCTAGAACCTCTTCCCTCCTCTCCATATCAAGAATCAATAGACAAAGTCTTCACTTATCATCCTTTTAACAAACATTGCCTGTGCATCTTTCATGTGCCCTCAAGGAGGTAAGTCAGTAGTGTGAAAAACAGCACGTGATTAGAGAAACAAAGCAAGAAGAGAGAGTATGTTCCATTTAGAAAGGGACACCGAGAGTTAAAACTGCCTTCTAGACCCCCCCAAAATAAATTTCTAATGGCAGACTTTCAGAGAGAGTAGCATATGCAAAAAGGATACTTTGGGGCAAAGTGTCTCCTCATCTTACTTCCTTATCTTATACATGACACAGTAAGTCTGGAGTCCATGCAACATGTAGCAGCTTATATGCATGCACATACATGTGTGCTCCTTTCGTACCTTTGGTTCTCCAGGGACTCCCATTAGATTAAAAAGGTTTATAGGAAACTGGAGCATACACATCCCCAGGATCCCTTCTAGGTTGCCTTTATAACAATCAAGTCTCTGCCACACAATCTAATGCTTATAGTTTTCCCCTTGTTTCATATCTAAAGATTTCTCTCCCCTTCTAGGCACAAAAAAATCCTAAGGGTAGCTCCTAGGTCTTATCCTATCTTGCAATTACAAAGCAGCCTCCCAAGCACAGACTATGTTTAACAAATGATGATTTGCTAAAGTCCCTCCTCCTAGTGTGACCCTGGGAACAAGGGATATATTTTCACCTAGTGACGATTTTCTCCACTATGAGCCACTCTCATAATAAAGGACATAAGCCAAATGATCATTATTCTTGTTCTCTCTGTGTGGTTGTGCAAGGGAGTGGAAGCAGCAAAGATTCGCGTAGGCAACCAGGAGTAAGTAGGAATGCTGCCGCCACCACTTTTAAAGGTTCAGTCACAGACAAGAAACAACTTTTTCAAACCTCAGTTTTCTCGTCTTTAATGAGGCAAATAACAGCTAACTCATGGGAATATCATAGGATTCTGTTTCATTAAGTAGTCTTAGCTTTTATTAGTGACTATAATTAAAATTAAAGCTCATCTCACTAACCAAAATATAAATTTGTTACATTCATGTATGAAAAATACCAAGGTTGATGGTAGTGGTTTTATTCCCTCTTACCAATTTTATTGTGTAATTCATGACATATTTAACTGAGTTGAATGTACTACAGTTTACAAACCATTAGGAATACCAGACCATGGTGCAGGGGGTCTGTATCTAAATATATCTGAGCTAATAAATGATTTGGGCACAAGGGAAAACTAAGTGCTATATCAACATCTGTCACCCTTGGCAAGGAAGAGAGCCACAGCTATCAAAGGTCAAGCCTGTGTTTGATCATGCATGTGGCTTTTGCAGAGGAAGCATCGTTATCATTACCTGGCTTGCATGTCAGCAAAACATACATCTCCGTGGGGAGCTGCCTTGCAACATTCTCCTAGTTTTGATTGATTTGGGGCCCTTCTGAATTAGAAGGGGGGAAAGTGGTTAACATGAGAATTAAAGTTGCAAATATCTAAGATATATCATGTCCAACCATCTAGTTTCCTTTGGGGAAAACTTTCTGAAGCCGGAGACAAGCATGAGATTTTCCCAAGGCCACACTGAGGTCAAGACCAGAGCCCAGGCTCCTAATTTTCTGGCAAAAACTTTTCTCTTTCCAGAGAAGAAAGAATGAACAAGAGTCTTTGATTCTCCAATTGTTCTTTTTTCACCTCCTTAGACCTTACCTGCTTTTATCCTCTATCTAAGACTTAGATGAGATACACTGGTCTTTCTAGAAATGTGTGACTTTCATGCAAAGAGGTAAGGGTTATGGCTTCCGTGACACATCCAAACACAAAACCCAGCTGAAACTGAGCTGTGGTTGTGGCACCATTGTGAGTCACACCCTGGGTTTATGAGTTAAGCAACTGTCACATCCTACTGTAGATGTAGACACACCAGGACAAAGGAGACGGACTCACTTAGAGCTTTTTCTTCGTTTTTGTTTCTGTTTGTTTTTACAGGGCTTCTTGTTGCCTGGAGAGGGAATAACTATGGGGAAACAGTAGTGATTTTAGTGAAAGATGATGGGAAGTGATATAAAATATCAGCAAGTATTTTAATCTGTATGATGCTGATCCTATGACATACCCATGAAGCCATTTCATGTCTGACGGTAGAATTCCTTCCATATAAGTAGGTAGATAGGCTTGGCAAGAATCCTAGGTTGGCCTTATGTAGAATAGAGCTCACGCTTAGCAACTGGACACATGGGATGTTCTTGATGCCCCATCTCCACTCCTCCCAGACTAACTCCTCTCTTCCTTTAGCTGTCCTCCCTTTGCTTTTGGTTTCTAGAGTTGTAGCGTTTCTTTTATCAAAACTGACTGTTAGGATCAACTGATTCACACTGATATATAGACATCTGTTAGGTTTTCATTCCACAGTCATTCATGGAGCATGTTCTTTGTGTCAGGTATTAAGGGCATGGGAAAAGAAAGCTCCTATTCATTAAGCACATTTTAGATGTCATATATTAACTCACAAGTGAATATAATATTCAAGAATCTCAGAGTCAAGTGGAAAAAGCAAGCATGCAAATAAATTATTATCATTGTAGAACACTGGCTTGTACTTGCCAATTCACTCTGCTGGGATATCACTTTATTTCAAACTCCCTGGAGGCAGAGACTGTCTGCCTTATGGTTATAGTCCCAGCCCCAGAGGAGCTCTAGTGCAGTCGATCCCAGTGGGTACTTGTTAAGTGGATAAAGTGTGATGATTAAGATAGTCCATACATGAGTCTGTGGCAACAGAATCCTACAGGAGCTGGTGCTAGAGCTGAGGAGGGCAAATCTTCAGTCATGAAGAAAGAGAAGGAGCTTCCCAAGCAGACAAAAGGAAAAGCCATTTATTATCTGCAGGCAGAGGCGACTTTACATGCAAAGACCAAAGGAGGGAAAGAACTGAGTATTTGAAGAAAAACTCAGAATTAAGAGAAAATCAAAAAACTTTGATGTGATTGGAATTTAGAGTATTTTTTGAGAGTGTGCCAAGAGGTGAAATTACACATTTGTTCAAGAAAGAAAATGTTGATGATTCTTTTAAAACCATGTTGTGTTAATGTCAATGTCCAAAGTTGGCTTGCAGATTTCACCATGGGTAAAGGACCTAGTCAATGAATAACTTTAAGAATCCAATACCCAAGAAGGTTTTGAACTAACCTCTACTTCTAGGGCAGGTGTCTGGGCAGGAGAACGTAGATCAGTTGGAAAAGCGAGATGCGAAGCAATAATCTTACACTTCTTCTGTTGAGGAATCAAAGGAATCAGAAAAGCTATCAGTGTTCACTTAATTGGTATGTATAGCTTTCCCTGAAATTAGCAGAAATCAGAATTTATAGCAGGAAAAGGCTACTGTGGTATTTGTACAGCCAACATCTGCTCTACCCCAGAGATGAGAACAGATGAATGGTTCTTTTAAAGGAACAATTTTTAAGGGTTCAACTACAGCTAAAGGTTAGTGAAATGCTGGTATTCTTTATATATTATTTTTGAAAATGAATTTCACAAATAGTAATTAACAATGTGTTCATTTAAGGCTTTGTCATTTTTCTTAAGTAATTCTTGCATATGTGTCTTAAGTGCATGGAGACTTACAGTTTTGTTAGCTAGGTTTGTGGGAAGTTTTGCCATTTGAATACCAACGTAAATGCCCAGACACCTGGTGATAGCTACTCTTTACTATTATTATTAGCCTTCTACTAAAGCGACAGAGTGAGGGAGATTGGATCAACCCCCCTTTCCTCACTAAGCGGGTTATGGTCACAGCTGTCTGTTCATTGGCTCATGTAGTTCCTTCGAGAGTGTATTAGGTTTCTCAGGCTGCCATAATAAATTATAACAATCTGGTTGACTTAAACAACAGAAACTTACTGTCTCATAATTCTGGAGGCTAGAAGTCTGAAATCAAAATGTTGCAGGGCTTCTGACAGCTATAGGGGAGTCCTCCCTTGTCTCTTCCTAGCTTCTGGTGGTTTGAAGGCAATCTTGGGTGTCTCCTGTCTCTGCCTCCATCTGTACATGGTTTTCTCCCTGTGTGAGTCTGTGTCCTCACATGGCTGACTTCTTGTCAAAAGACCAGTCAGACTGGTCAAGGGGCCCACCCTACTCCAACATGACCTCATCTTAACTAATACATCTGCAAGAACCCAATTGCTAAAAAAAGGCCAGATTCCGAGGTGTTGGCAGTTAGGACTTCAACATATGGGTCCCCCAGCCCCGCCAGAGGGGAGAGGACACAATTCAACCCATACATAACACAGAGTGTAAACCTCTCAGGGGTAGAGACTGTGTCTTGCATAGATTTGATTGTCCAAGGCCCAGCCAGTATCCAGCCCAGTAAATTTTTGTTAAATCAGTGAAGGTATGTACAATACTCTACTTGGTTCTCTTGAGAACTGACTCAGTTTACCCTGTCCAGGAGCATCCTCCTGACCTGGCCTCTGCCTCCGGGCTTCCACTGCAGCCTTACTGGAGTTGTTCATTCCAGTCAAGCGAGTTTCTCCACCTTTTCCACTCACACATTTTCTTTTGCATTAGACAACCGCCTACTTCCCATATCTCTGAATCAAATCGCTGCTCTCCTACTGTTATAAATGCATCCCTAGTATTTATGAATGAATGTTTGTTATTATAGTTAGTTATTTTTAGATACTTCCCTGTCCCACTAAGAAAAGAGCTCCATGGAGTCGGAAACCAAGTTATGTTCATAACTATATTTCCAGCACTAAGCACAACACCAAAAGTGAGTTCACCTCGAAACCCCAGGGCTCCTCAATTGCGCTGGCCTCTTCAAGCCCCTACACCTAGTGCCGAGCACTTTGCTGGGTACCAGAGACAGAGAGGCGGGGGGAAGGGAGCTCAAAATTATTCAGCACTCTTTATTTATTTTTTTCTGACAGTGTATTTTTTATTGATTATGCTATTACAGTTGTCCTAAGTTTTCCCCCTCGGCCCCCCTCTGCCCAGTACCCCTCCCTCCAGCAACCCCCTCTTAGTTCATGTCCATGGGCCGTACGTGTAAGTTCTTTAGCTTCTCCATTTCCTATGCTGTTCTTAACTTCCTCCATCCATTTTGTTCCTACCAAATATGCTTCTTAATCCCTGCACCATTTCCCCCATTCTCTCCCTTCCCCAGCTGATAGCCCTCCAAATGATCTCCATGTATATGATTCTGTTCCTGTTCTTCAGCACTTTTTAGATGTCAGGCACTAGCACTCTGACTGAAGAAAAAGACTCGAGGAGTATAATGTTATACATGAAATATTATATCTTTATTTTTTTAAGATTTTAATTATTTATTTTTAGAGTGAGGGGAAGAGAGGGAAAAAGAGAGAGAAACATCATATGAAAGATATACATCAATCAGTTCCTTCTCACATGTCCCAAACTGGGGGCCTGGCTTGCAGTCCAGGCGTGTGCCTAACCGGAAATCTAACCAGCAAGCTTTCAATTTGCAAGCCGGCACTCAATCCACTGAGCCACACCAGCCAGGGCGAATATTATATTTTTAAAGAGGGACCCTCAAACTGAAAGCCTTCAAACCTCACAAAACCCATATCTGCCCCTGCACAGCACCTATAAAACTGAGTGATGTAATTCTAGACATATTTTCAAGTGTAATTTAAATGTAATCTCTTTCATCAAACCTTCCCCAAACCCCATTCAGAAATTACTTATATCTAAAACATCATAGCACTTTTAATATATCTCTGTTATAAAGAGACCTTACGGGCAAGAGGGGCTGGAAAGAAGTTTATCAAGTCATGAAAGGCAAGGACCTACATCCAAGATTACTCTATCCAGCAAAACTTTCATTTAGAGTGGAAGGGCAGATAAAGTGCTTCTCAGATAAGGTCAAGTTCAAGGAGTTCATCATCACCCAGCCTTTATTATATGAAATGTTAAAGGGATTTATATAAGGCATGGAGGGATATCAACAGGGGAGTGGGAGAGGGAAAGAGGGGGAAAGGGTACAGAGAATAAGTAGCATAAATGGTAGGTAGAAAACAGACAGGGGGAGGTTAAGAATAGTATAGGAAATGTAGAAGCCAAAGAACTTAAATGTATGACCCATGGACATGAACTAAGGGGTGGGGGAGAGAAATGCTGGTGGGAGAGGGGGTGTGCAGTGGAGGGGAATGAAGGGGAAAGAAAAATGGGACAACTATAATAGCATAATCAATAACATAGTCAAAAAAAGATTTTCACTTGTAGGGAAGTCAGACATGTAAAGTGATGAATGCTATAATGCCCCCCCAAACCAAATGCTCAGGGAACACCACCCAGGATATGGCTAAATGTGCCTGAGACAGCTGTTGAAGGATAATCCATTCAGGTGGGATGGACATTCCAAGCCAAGGCAGAACATGTGAAAAGAGCCAGAAGGCCTGACCGGCAGGGCCACACAGGAAGCTCCATGTGATAGGAGAGTGTGAACCATAAGGACCATGTAGAGAGCTAAAGTTGAAAGAGTCCATGGAGCCCAAATAATGAAGGCCTCACAGGTCATGCAAAAGAAAATGAGGAGGATTTTATTTCTTGAGTAATGGAGAAGCAATTGGAACTTTAAAGAAAGGGGGTGAAATGATTGTATTTGTTTTGTAAGAAAATTGCTCTGACAGCAACATGGAGAGAGTGCTGAGTGCGTGACCATTAGGAAGAGCCTAATGAGGAATCTCCGGCAGATCCAGGTGTGAGGTTCTGTAGGCTAGAACCACAACAACAGTGCTAGGGTCATTGGAGAGGCATCTCTCTTAAACTGATTGCATTTGTTAGGTGATTGGAGTGCTAGATAAATACTAGAGAGGCAATGCAGAAGTTTCCGATTGCCAGATTGTACAGATAGCATTAACCGGATAAGGAACAAAAGGAAAAAATAAAGTCTGGAGAAGATAATGAGTTCATTCTTAGGCAGTTAAATAGAAGTTTGGATTAGAGGGGACTGTGACATCTTCTGGAAATACGGATTAATGACTTATCAGTGGGGAAAGGATAAAAATACCCATTTATTAATTTATTCAACAAATATCAGGGTTTTAATAGGTTTCAAGCACTTACTGGGTGCTAGAGGCACAAGGTGTCGCCACTCATGGAAATTACAGTCTAGGTCCTGGCCACGTAGCTCAGTTGGTTAGAGCATCATCCCTATACATGGTCAGAGCACATACAATGGTCAACCAATGAATAAGTGGATCAATAAATCTCTCTCTCCCCCGCTTCTTCTAAAATTAATTAATAAAATTTATTTGAAAGGAAGGAAGGAAGAAAATAAATAAATAAATAAATAAATAAATAAATAAATAAATAAATAAATTGCCCTGGCTGGGTGACTCAGTTGGTTGGAACATTGTCCTGATACCCCAATATTGTGGGTTTGATCCCCAGTCAGGGCACATACAAGAATCAACCAATGAATACGTACAATAAGTCAGGCAACAAATCTGTTTCTGTCTCCTTTCTTCTGTCTCTCTAAAATCAATAAATAAATTTTTTAAATTTCAATCTAGTGGGAGATAAGCAACAAACAGATAAAATAATATTATTTTAGGTATCATGAGGAAGACATGCAGGGAACCTATGATTAAAAACTAATAATAATAATGGAGTAGGGGACTAATTCGGGTGAAGTGGTCAGACCATACCATTTAAACTGAAACATAAAGGAACAAAAGCTGTCCCACAGGGAAGCTAGAGGGAAGGTGTGAGAGCACAGGCAGCCAGGGATACAGTTTTTGGAAAATTTATGAACAATAAGCCAATAAGAGGACTCCTTCTAGGAGGCTAAGAAGGAACAGAGGTAAGAGAATAAACAAAAACTATTATCTTTACAAGAAAAGGATTGCTAACTGCTATCTACTATAGTAGTAACAGTATACCTGGTACTATTTAAATATAAACTGCTTAGAATTAAATAAAATGGAAGATTAAGTTTTTCAGTCACATTCAGTCACATTAACACACTGCTTAATAACACATGTGGCTAGAGACTAGCACGTTGGACAAGGTGAACTCACAACATTTCCATCATCACTAAAAGTTCTGTTGTCAGTGTTGATATAGAGGAGAAGTTTACAATGTCAAAGCTGAAGACAGGTCAAGTTGGAGGGGAACTATGGGGCCATTCTTGTTCTTTCTACTCTCTTCAAGGGGAATCCTAAATATGTGTTGAATAATCAAATGGAATTGTGGTTTTAGAAGTGGGAGATTCCACTTCTGGTTTTCACTAAGGAAATATATGTAAGACTGGAGCCAGAAGGGATCACAGCCACTCTCATTCACTGTTTGCACGACTCCATCTCTCGTACGACATGGAAACTGTCACCGGGAGGGGCTGTTTTCAAGGATGCCCAGAGCTTCACTCTGGAGTCAAGACTCCAACAGATTTCAGCTAATTTTTTCCCTACAGTAACATGATGCATTGGAATTAGAGTTAAGGGCAGAACCGTAAAACTCAAAACTAAAGATTTTTAATTATTTCAAGCCATTTCCCCCAAATCACACTAATTGCAGAGCGTTTGAGCCTTTAGTAGTTAATTGGAATTTCTCAATACCATGGAGCTCTATATCAAAAGATAATTTAAATAATTTTTCATAAATATGCTTTGCCTTTAAGAAGAATATACAGGGTTTTTTCCTCTCTAATCCTATCATCAAATATTATTTTTCTCATACCCGGCTTTCATAATGTTTTCATTATGAAAAATGTGCAACTATAAAAAATAAGTCTGTAAAATGCTTATAGTTTTATTTAGTAAGACTGCTAAAAATCATTCCTTTCATAATTAACTGCTTTTCAAAATGCAACAGGAAGCAGAAGGAAACACCTGTCATTATGGATAACTTAATAGGGAAGTTTCCAGACAAAACATTATGAAACAAAGAAAAATAAGAAGGGTAATTCTATTTTCTTTTGTTTTGGAACTGCGATGATGAATACAAGGCATATGTGAGAGCAATATTTAATTGCTTCCTTTTTTGTCTTTTTGAGAAATTTAGACAAAAGCAAATTGAGATGAAACATGGTTATCATATTTGATATATGAAGAAGCAAAAACTCCAAATACTTCAAAATCAAACTAATCAAGATTAGATTGATGTGAGACTATAGTCAATTTATTTTTGTGAGGAGAAAATTATTTGTCTATTTGATTCATTTTACCAAGGATATTATATGTTCTCAAATGTGTAACTAAGTCAGAGATTTCCTCCAGAGAGGAGAGCTGAGAGTTTTAGGCTGTTTTTTTGTTTTGTTTTGTTTTGTTTCCCCAAAAGCTGCAAACTAGATTTTGGCAGCTAAATCTCACGCTGTTTGTTACAGCCTCAACCGGAGCCCTTTGCCTTGCAGCAGGCATGTCTTCAGAGACCTTTAGAATGTTTAATTAAGCTCCTTGCAGTCAAACTTCAGAGGTTGTAGAAACAGCACATGACAGAAGCACTTGAGGCTCACAAACAGAAGTTGCTACATGCAGAGTTTCCCCTGGGGGCAGAACCATTCGGTGCCTCCACTTTACCCAAGTATAAAGTTTGAATTCCTTAGCTAGGCATCGTTGTTCTTGCCAATCTGCCTCCGTCTTGCCTCCATCTTCTCCTTCGCCTTGACACGGACCCTGCAGCCCATGCAAGCTGCGACACTCCCGTTCTGCCAACGCATCCTACATGTGCTGCCCTCTGTCTCTGGACTCACGTCACCTACTGAAACATCAGCTCCTTTCCTTTCCGCTTAACCAGTTTCTACCCATCCATCAAGATCTAGCTCACATTCTGTCTTCTCCATGATTTAATCTTGTTTCTTTAAAGCAGAGTTTTCTCACTATTCTTAGCAATCATGGGGTACTCCACATATGTAGCCTTGCATTGTTGGCTTATTATCTTATGTATCTTTGTTTTCCAAAGGTCTCCCTAAAGGGAAAAGGAGTTAGCATTTATTGAGCACTTGCTGTGTGATTCTAGTACTTTATAGATTTCAGTCCATCCTCACATTATCTTAAGATAGATATTATTGTTCATAATTTACAGCTAAAAAAATGAAACACTAAAAAATTCCAACAACAGACCATTGTCCTGTAAACCAAAATGTCGCTAGCCAGGGTGTATGCCTGGGTTACAGGTTCAGTCCCTGTTTAGGGAGCATATGGAAGGCTACCAATTGTTTCTCTCACATTGATGTCTCTCTCTCTCTCTCTCTCTCTCTCTCTTCCCCTCTCTCTGTACCTCCCCCACCCCTTCCTTTCTCTCCCTCTCTCTCTCTGGAATCAATAAATAAATATATATATATATATATATATATATTTTTTTTTTTTTTAATTTTGCCCTGACTGGTATGGCTCAGTGGATTGAGTGCCATCCTGCAAAGCAAACAATCACTGGTTCCATTCCCAGTCAGGGCATGTGCCTGGGTTGCAGACCAGGTCCCCAGTTGGGGCATGTGAGAGGCAACCTACTGATGTTTCTCTCCCCATCTCTCTCCCTCCATTCCCCTCTTTCTAAAAAATAAATAAAATTTTTTAAAAAAGTTTTTATTTTGACAAGATTAGTCAGCTCTTAATTGATATGACCTATCTAGCTCCAGTGCTCTAGTCTTTCCCAATATCACAGTGTACCACACTATCCCTATCAATTAGAATTCTTTTATCTTGCATAGTACCAATCACAGTATATTTAGTATATTCTCAGTATCTGTGTGGCCATTTTGCTGAAGTCAGACTATTCTCTATCACATAACGTTGAGAGCATAGATTCTACTTGGTAATGCCAAATTTCTCATGTAATGTCTTAACACCCTGTCATCATGACAGAAGTTCAACAAAAGCCCTTTATCTTTGTGAATCTATGTGATGTCCAGTAATCTGCTTAACTGATTATTTGACTCACTGATGAAATTAATGATTTGAATATGAGCCATACTCTGCACTTCAGTCCTCTGAGGCACCAAGTCACATAGATATAAGACATCAGTCACAATCAAATTAACACATCCACTCCATTAGGCAAAGCACTATGGAAAACCATAATTAAATTAACAGGTGGCTTGGTGAGCCTGAACTCTGAGAGAGGGAAATCAGCCAACCAGGTGACCTTAATGGCTACTGTCATTGGGCTGGGATGGCCAGATGAACCCGCCTGTGGGTTGTCCCGACCAACAGCACATCCGTCTGTATCAGCGACCTGCAGTGGGAGCTGAGAGCGCCTCCACCACCAGTACCGCAGACCTGGCCAAGTTCTTCCTCCTGACTCCCAGGAAGACTCCCCCTGTTTCCTTTTCCCAGTTTATTAAGTTTTATGAATTCTATTTCTAAAGAAAAACTTCTCCCACATTTAAATATGCCTTGCTTAACATGTCTTAAAGAAACAGCCCCTCCCTTTCTGCTCGCTTTGAGCCAAAGCCAGATCAGATAAGTATCTTTGACATCAGACGGGCTAATATTTTTGTGCTTTAACCTTTTGTTTAGGGTGCAGCTTTTCAGGGTCCTGACATCAGCAGGGGTCTTTGATCGAAAGCCTGCCTCTGGGCCCACACCATCTTATTCTCTGTGCCTCTGTCCACTCTGGACACTGGAATACTAGCTCTTCAGGGACCTGCAGAAGCTCTTGAGTCCACTGCGAGTCCCACTACTTGCTTCTTCTCTGAGCTTGTGTCCCTACTTTATTTCCAGCCTCTGAGGATTTCTCTTACTTATATACAAACTTAGCCACTCATTTAAAAGTATTTTATGAATATTCTATGCAGAAGTTTAGCTGCTTTGTAATGAGAAGGGTTTTCAGGACATTTAATCTGCCAAGTGGCTAGATGTAGAATCCCAATGTATATTTTCTCTTAATGCTATCTGTTTTCTGGGTACTTTGACCTCATTGCCTTATCTGAATTTTATTACTCCCCCATGAGGCAAACACAATTCCTTGCCAAGTTATTGCCCAAGCTGGAAACCTGCCCCACAGAGGGCACTCATGTGTTCTCACAAACCCCTGGAGAGATGGAATACAAATCCAGTATCGTTTCTTTCAAGCCCTCATTTTTTTTTATTCATGCAATATATTTTGTGTGTTTGTGTGTCTCTCATAAGCTCAGCCTATACTAGTTTCCAAAATTATAAAAACACCTAAGCCATGATCGGCTTCCTTCAGGACCATACCAATTAGCAGTATAGATAGACTGGTAAACAAGTAACTTCAGGACAGCAGAGACAGCAGTAGTGGGATGACCAGTAAAAAGACAGTGTCTTTACAAAAAAGAAGCAGTCCGTTTGTCTAGAGGCCAGGGTGCATGACGCAGCAGAGAGGACACAGTGCCCGGCCTCAGTCTTGAAGGCCAAGTAGAAGGTCAATACATAGAAGAGGACAGCATCAGCTTAATCAAAGGGAAACGGCCTGAGCAAAGACATTAGGACAAAGAACAACCTGGTATGAGGGGCTACTGTTGGCAACTTTATATGCCTAGAACATGGGGTGCAAGGAGCTTGGTGATGAGACATCGAGGAGGTAGGTGAAGGTCAAAGGATGAAGAACTTTGAATGCCAGGCTTAGAAGGTTAGACTTTATCCTGAGGGTGTAGAGATCCCTGGAAGGCTTCCAAGTAAGAGAGTAACATGACAGATGTGTTCTCAGAAAGACAACCAGAAACATTTCATAGCTCACTCCCCATTGCCCCACACAGCCTCTCACCATGGTTGTTTGGGAGGTGACTGGGTGACTTCGCGAAGATCAGATGTTCAAAGCTCAAGAAACATCCCTCTAATGGCCCTGAGAAAGCCTTCAGGTTTAAGTAGTTGCTTCCCTTTTTTGATCTTGAACCCTCTGAAGCCATCCAATCTAAGGGGAAGGAATTGCCCATAGTATCCAGCTCCTGAAAACATCCCAGCAAGCTTAAACACACTCCAAGACTCCAGCCCAGCAGCACCGTGCTGCTGGTCTGCCACCGCTGAGAGCAAGTCAGGCTGGCTTCTCTCCAGCTGTTCGGCATTCGAGGGTTTCAGATAGGCTTTTTACATCACGTTAAAATGAAAAATAAAATGGCATAAATGAGTGTTGCAAATTTCATCCAGGTGATGGGAAAAAGGTAATCTTCTCTAGAGGAAGACTAGTTGCTGTTTGCTCTTGGCTGCATTAGCTTATTGCACAGATGTTTCTGGACGAGCACTTGTCCTGTTCCTGGGCTTTGGTAACTATTTACATCTGGCCCCTCTCCCCGCAGCCTCTGTAATCTTTGTATTCACAGAGTCTGACACGAAGTACAATAGATACCTCATAGAGGTGTGTGTATTGAAAGGTTGAATAGATGAATAAAATATGTTTTAAATGGACAAGAAAGATTTTTTTAAATTTATATCCTGAGTAATCAGTTTCCATCTTCTATAGGTTCCATACTTAAAACCTAATAGGAAAGCTGAAATTAGTAGATAGTACCTGCTATGCACCAGGCATTGGAGACAAAAGCAAATTGTATGGTCCTTGCTCCCCAATTGATCACTGTAGCTGGAGAGGGAGACACGTATACCAAACCAGTGTAGTAACAATCGTGATAGATACATGGAGAGAATGCTAGAAAAGGCACCAATCCAGACTAGATTGGGGAGATTAAGGAGATTATCAGGCTTCCAGAAAATTGTCACCTTTAAATTCCATCCTGAAGAATGAGAGTTAGAATTTTGTTTCACAGTCTATGTATTATGATGTAATAATGACTAGTAATGGGCCCTTAAGCCAATGAATTCTGGAGGATAAATCACATAATAAATTGGAGCCCAAATCATTTCAGTAAGGAAAGTATTACAGTTCTTTATAAATCAGTGATGTAAATTCATTTATTCAATCACCAGGTATTTGTTGAGCAGCCATCTAAGTGTATTGGGGTTACCTAGAAGGATAAAGCATGAAACCATATCTTCCAGAGATCATAATCTCATTGGAGACTATAATGACCTCACACATGAAACAGTTCATGGAAATATAGGCATTATATTTACCAGACCCAACGTCATTGGCCCAGGTAATAAGCATGCAGAAGTGAGAGTTGTAGCTCAAAATATTTGGGAATGGGTCATCATGAAGAAAGTGGACCTTGAGCAAAGTGCTACGCCAAGTACCATGGAGGAGACGGACGTGAAGGAGACCCCAAATGGGCTGCCAAAGTGCCAACAGTGCAGAACCCCACTGGCAGCCCGTAGCTGGGTCCACTGCAGACATGTTGTGTTTGACCCGCACCATACCTTGAATTTCTTTCATCATTGTCAACTTAAAATTCTGGAAAATTTATACAGAAGTCTGGAGTCTTCACATATCCTTAGAAATTTTAGAATCGGGCAATACTAGTCAGTGCTCTTGCTTGGAGCAAGGGTCCAGAGTTGAGCAGTGAACATTGAAACTGGAATCAAAGGCACTTCAAATTAGGAAGCTGTCCTAAGAGGGGAGACCTGAACTGGAGGGGTGGAGAGAGTGGGGTGGGTATCATGACAGGCAGGGAGAGAAGAGTGTGGCAACACACGGTCAAGTACCAAAGGGTGTGGTTCAAATAATAGAAGTTGGAGGCAGTTAAAGTGAATCTTTGAGTGTCAGTAATTCTGGAAACTATATTTTATAAATACATTTCGATGCTTTTTAAAAATTTTTAGATCCTCCTCTAGTTTACATATAATATTCTTTTTATTTTTGTTGTTTAAGTTCCCTCCCCATTTAATGGACAAAACATTTAATTTGTGATAAAGAGATTAGCTCTGTCAAGACACCAGTGAGATACAACTACACCCCTCTTAGAAATCTGGTCAAAATCTGGAACATTGACACCACATGCTGGTAAAAAACTCTCATCCATTGCTGGTGGGAATACAAAATGACCCAGCCACTTTAGAAGACAGTTTGGCAGTTACAAAAGTAAATATACTCTTACCATGTGATCTAGCAATTGTACTCCTTGCTATTTACCCAAAGGAGTTGAAAAGTTACATCCTCACTAAAATCTGCACATCGATGTTTATGGCAACTTTATGCATGATTGCCAAAACTGGAAAGGAACTAAGACGTCCTTGGGGAGGTGAATGGATAAATCAACTGTGACACAGCTGGACAACGGAACATTATTCTACACTAAGAAGAAATGAGTTATGAAACCATAAAAAAACATGGAGGAAGCTTAAATGCACACGGATGAGTAAAAGAAGCGATTTCTACCTCGTTACATTCTGGAAGAAGCAGAACTATGAAGATAATAAAAAGATCAGTGGTTCTGTGGAGAGGGTTGTGTGGAGAGGGGGATAAATGGAGGGAGAAGCACAGAGGATGTTTTTAGGACCGTGGAACATTTATGCGTGACACTAGAATGGTAGATACATGGCATTATACGTTTATCCAAGCCCATAAAATGTGCAACACCAAAAGTGAACCCTACTGTGAACTGTGGACTTTGGGTGATAATGACATGTCATGTCAGTCCTTCGGTTGTGTAACAAAGGCACCGTCTGGTGGGGGATGTTGATAATGGGCAGGGAGGATGTGTGGAAACAAGAGTTATGTGGGAAATCTCTATGCCTTCCCCTTATACTGTGAACCTAAAATTGCTTTAAAAAAATTTTTTTAAAGCAAGAAAGGGACTCTGATGTTTACTAGCTGTGTGTCTAAGCTCAGCCAGCTTAGAAAATTGACTTATCTAAGTATAAGTAAAATATAACTTCTAATATTTCCCATGGTTTTTATCTTCTAACAGGGAAGAGTACATGAAAACACATTAAAATCTACAGTTTAATATAATGTCCTCAGTATAAATAATTTAAATTAGAAAAAGTAAATCATTTGGAGTGTGCTTAAGACATTTTATTTGCATACTGTTTTGAAGACCTATTTCTTTGTTTTTCCTCCCCATTATTAAAATAAATATCTTAATGCACTACAATGTAAAACTATATTTTTAAAAAGACACTTAAATCTCACAGGATAAGGAAATTCCAAGTAATTTGCTTTAAAGACTTGTTCATATCATTTGAAATAAATAAATCAGGTCCAGGTAAAATAAATCAAATACACTGTCACTCAAAGATTACTTGTTTTGTGTCTTTACAAATAGGAAGCAATATGTCAAGGTGCAGAGGCCACTAACAAAGTGCTCCCACGTAAGTAGCACAGAGAAGTTATGTGGCCTAATACTTCACAATGCTCTTTCTGCAGAGAGTCACTTTGCATATTAAACATGTAAGGATCATTCTTACTTCCAAAGGAATGATTTTCTCTCCCATTTTCCTACTAAAATATTATACAGCTTTCACTTTCCCATTTTGGATAGAAGCACCAGTACAGGAGGCTTCACTTTCTTCTTAACTTTGCCAGAAGTGCAACTGCCATGCCACAGACAGCTTTTCTGCCTGAGAAGCGTGAGAGGGGGAGGCGATGGCACACAGGAGGGGGCGCCCCACCTGCCCAGGACGCTGCTCTAGCCAGTCGTTGCTATGCAACAGGCTTGAGAGCCATGCCGAGAGAACATCTGATTCCACATGAAGCCATGAAGCCACAATTTAGGCAAATTTTTCTAATTTTAAACATGAGCAACTGATTAAAACAATTGTAAACACTGTCGGTCAAGATTAGGCCTTCAGTTTGCTGATTCGCAATCTCTGGAACAGATCATGCTCTAGACTCTGAGATTTTGAGTCACAAAATCTGTGCACTAATTCTGCCTTTGCAGCTTACTGACCAGTAGACACGTGGGCAAGCCATTTCACCTCACCTATTTAAAAAGTTGTCATAATGATGTCTTCATCAGATTGTTTGTTTTTCTTAAGATTTTCTTTAAAATGTTCAAACACAAATAAAGGTTTGGAGAATTTTACTATGAACTCGCCCCCTAGATTCCACTATTAACATGCTGTCCAGATGACCCATCCATGTATCAGTCATCAATCCATCTTACTTTTGGATCATTTTCACAGTCATTGCCAGCATCAGCACGCCTCCTTCATTGGATTGCTTTGAAGAATAAATGGAATGATGCACAGAAAGCATTAAACACAACATCTAGCACATGGATAAGCCTCAGAGTCACAATGGCCCCCTTCTCTCCATGAATAGCTTGAATGTCATTGGACCCACTACGAGTGTGTGTTTTATACTTGGAAAGAGAGAGAGATTTCTGTAGTAACTTTTCATCAAAATCCTGTTGACCTTTATCTTCTGATTGTGTCCAGAACCTGGACTTCTGGTTATAGCCCCACCCCCACCCTGCCAAATAAAAGGTATTTCTTCATTCCTCTGTAATCCTTCCTCTTAAAAAAAATTAGATATAATAAAGCAAGCAAACATAGGAAGACTCTAAAAGTTGGAAAGAAGCCAGGCTGCTTGGAGAGGAAAGACACTGCAATCTGTTCCCTGGATTTTCTTTCTGTTTCCCGTGTATCCAGGATGGGGCACTAGAGATGCCTGCACCTTGGAATCCCCACAGGCACAGACAAAAAAAAAAAAGCATCAGGAAAAGCCTGCTCCTTATAGTCAAAGGCCTGGGAAAAGGCAAGGCTAACAGGACAAGGAAACCTTTGATAATGCTAGTCCTACTCTAGCCAAACACCAAAGGGAAAACTGTCCCTTCACCCTTACAGTGCCAGCGGACCACATGATAGCTAGATTTCCGGGCCCTCCAGGGACAGCCGGGGGAGGCAGCCACGAGATGGCCCTCCGCGTCCTCCGAGGGCTGGGGCTGGACTTCCTCCCCACCCAGTAGGAGCAAAGGGGCAGAACCAGGTGGTGTGAGAGCGCTCCCGGATGCGGTTCACATGTGCATCAGTGTGTGACGTGAAACAGATGGCCCTCCCTAATCTGGGTGAACACATCCAACCTATTGAGGGCCTGAATAGTAAGAAAAAAGCACAGTAAGAAAAATTTTTCTCTTTTCTTTCTGACTGTCTTTGAGCTGGGACATTGGTCTTCCCCTGACTTCAGACTCAGACTCAAACTGAAACTTCCACCATCAGCTCCCCTGGGTCTCCAGCTTGCCAGCGGTAGATCCTGGGATGTCACAGCACTTGTGAATGCACAAGTCCGTTCCTTATAATTAAACGCCTTTACATCTTTTATTGGTTCTGTTTCTCTGGAAAACCCTAACGAGTGCAGTCCTACTAACCACAAGAAACTGGATTCTGCCAACAGTCTGAATGACTATGGAAGTGGATTTTTCCGCAGAGCTTCCCAATAAAGCTTGGTCTGGCTGGCACGTTGATGTTAGCCTTGTGAAATTCTAGGCGGACAACTTAGGCACGTGCATCCAGATTTCTGACCTGCAGAACTGTGAGATAATCGGTGTTGTGTTAAACTACTAAGTTTATGGTGACTGTCTCTCATCAGTAGAAAACTAATGCACTGACCTCTTCGTCTTGTACCTTTCTCCTTCCTTTATGCACTCAGTTCAGCCACACTGGCCTCCTAGCTCCTCCTTTACAATGCCCGGCACTCTCCTACGTCAGGGTCCCTGCGTTGGCTGTTCCTGCTGGCAGAACTGCTCTTCCTGCAGGCGCCCATATGACTAGTTTCCTCACCTCTCAGTCTGTCCTCCAATGTCACTCTCTCAATGCGTCCTACCCAGGCCCATCCCTGCCACAGCCTATCCTTCCAACACAGCTCTGCCTTTTCTTTTCCTCCAAAATATGTATTATCTTCTAACCTACAACATAACAAAACTTACTTATTGTACCTCTCGCTTATTAGTGGTCGACACTGATTAGAATGTAAGCCCGTAGGCAGGGATATTTGTTTTGCTTACAAACTTTCTAAGCACCAGGAATATTTCCTGACATAGTAGATGCTTACAAACTATTTGTAGAATAAAACTAATTAACTCTATGTCAAGTTATATCATATTGTAACATAACAAAGTGTGATGTGCATTGTACATCCTAACTCATAATAAGACTAAATATAGATTTAATGCATCTCTTCGTACCTGGAAATATGACAGCAAAAAACAGATTCTTTTTGTGGCCATTAGAATAAAAATACATTGGATGGTTATTTGTCATTCTTACATCTTAAGACAGGGAAATAGAAGAGCTTTAATGATTGGAACTGAGATCTTTGGAAGAGGAGGTAGGTGATAGAAAAGGCACACTGGTCAAACCTGAGGCTTGCAGGATACCTTTCATAAAACTACTGAAAAAGTAAATGGAACTAGATGCCTTCCTTCTACGATCCTTCACAATCATTTATTCCATAATTTTGTAGCCTCTCTACAAATGCAAGGGATGTTGGCTCAAGATTTGATCTCTCATCTTTTTCATTGTTGACCCTCAAGTCTGCATTTGTGGTCCTCACTAAAGACCCGAATCCCTATGCTTCATGTCCATCTGCTTCCAAACGTCTACATGTGGATGGTCCACGTTACCTGAAACTGAACATGTCAAACTCATACTCATCTTCATGACCCTGGATTTCACTCCCTTCCCCTTTTGTGATTTACTTAAATTTCTTACTCCCCTCCTCCTCCAACGCCTGAGTCCTCATCTGGGCCCACTGGTTCTCCCTCCAGATTTCCCCTCATGGTTTTTTCATTATCACGGTCATCATCCTTGTTTAGGCTGTCACTTCCTGAAACCTGGATTACTTGGTCAATGTCCTAACTAATTTTCTGCCTCCCATGCTATCTGCACATCCCTCTTCAACAATCCTATACATGACAATTGCTTAATCTTTCTAAAACAGATTTAAGTATTCTTGGTACCTCAGAGTCTCCCAGTGAGTCCCCACTGCCTGCAGAGTGAGTTTTAATTCACTCTGGGAGAGCTTTCATGTCTGGCCTATCCAAACTGTCTCTTGCCCCCCCCCCCAAGTTTTCGCCCTCTTTTTTGGACACATCCGTCAATCAAAGGTGGTGTTTCAATCAAAGGTAAAATGGAAGTGGAAGTAAGGCTAGTTCAAGAAAACGTTTTGGAATTAAGGAAAGGCTTTGCATGGTGTTTCAGCACTCATTCCAGTGAGGAATTCAGCATCTTCCCTGACAGCAGCATCTTCCTTGATGTGCAGCTCTCTCTCACTTCGGGAAGCTGCTGTCCTAGGTAGTGAACTGCTGGTACCATATATCCCAATGAAAGGAAAGCAATCCAAGTCTGGACTGGGTCACTCTGTGAGCTGTGCTCTCTGCTTGTTTCTGCAGGGAGCCCCGCAAGGTCGTCCTGCACAAAGGCTCCACTGGCCTGGGCTTCAACATCGTGGGCGGGGAAGACGGAGAAGGCATTTTTGTATCCTTCATTCTGGCCGGTGGACCAGCAGACCTGAGTGGGGAGCTCCAGAGAGGAGACCAGATCCTATCCGTGAGTATTTCTCCTTAATCTTCTTTCCCACCATTCAAGAAAAATTCACTTTTAGTTATGACTCCAAATGCACCTAAATTAAAAGGAAAAATGATGAGAGCATTATGGCTTCAGGTGCACATTGCAGTTTAAATGGTATTCAGGTGCTTGGTGTTTGTTACTTCCTTAGATTCAGGTAAAGGTGCTAGTGTTTTTATTTAGATTTTCTGAGATACACATGCATTCAGTTGAACATTGAGAAACATGCCTCTTTAAGGTATATTACTTATTTTTTAATGCAAATATTTTTCCAAATCCAGATTCTATTCTAAAAACTGTTCCTTTATACTGTATATATTTTTTTGCATACAACTGTGTAAGAAAATTCATAATGTCCTGACTGGTGCGTCTCAGTGGATTGAGTGGGGGCCTGCCTGTGAACCAGAAGGTCAGTGGTTCAATTCCCAGTCAGCGCACATGCCTGGGTTGCAGGCCAGGTCCCCAGTTGGGGGCATGCAAGGGGCAACCAGTAGATGTGTCTCTTGCACATTGCTGATTCTCTCCCTTTCTTTCTCCCTCTCTTCCCCTCTCTCTAAAAAAGTAAATAAATAAAATCTTTTTTAAAATATCCATAATGTTATACAGAATCTGGTGACATTGATAAGTGGTAGCAGCATCACCATTTACCTAAATGGAAGAATTACCAACAACAAGTTATTATTGAGCACTTATTATTTACCAAGAACTTTATAAAAGTAATTTTTAGTTCTCACAATCACCCTGGAAGGCATTTCCCCCGTTCAGATGAAGAAAATAAAGGGGGAATTACATAAGGAACTTAGTTCTTATGTCTGAGGTATGGTTCATAACTCAGTGAGGAACTTAGTGCGTGGTGTTCATTGTGTAGTTAGTACTTCATTTTGTAGCTATGATTTATAGCTGGGATTTTCTGAGTAACCTTGTATTTGTTAGCCATTATCCCATTCCCCCCAAACACACACATGATTCACCCATATAATGTAGTCAGTGGACCTGAGCAAAGTGTTCAGCGATCATGCCTTGTGTGTTCCTGTGGTTCTCCCACACATGCATGTTCCGCCCACTTGTCCACTAGCAGATAACTGGAAGGATTTGGTGTGGCAGGAACAAGCAAAGGCCCAGGCTCACTCTGCCATTTGAGTCGAATGTCACCCCTTCAACTACTTCCCCCATCTACTTCTTCTATGCTCAAATGATATATAAGCTACCACTGTAAGGTTTAATATATGCTATTAAACTTGATTGCCTATATTTTTATGTCTTTCTTTATCTACTAAGTGGTAAAAATTCCCTTAAAAGCAAATTTTCTATCCTTACACATATATGATTTTATATCCTTGACATTCCTGGCACATAGCAGTCTCTCAAAATAATATTTACTGAATGAAAAAGTATTGAATAAATATGATATGATGCCCGAGAGGTTAATCTGACTCTAAAATTCTGTCTAGCACATGCTAATACATCCTCATCTTCCTGACTCAAAATCTGTAGACTGGAGGTCCACTCTGTCCTTTGATCACAGCCAACATTCAATTCACGTTGTCACAGTGTTTTCCCAGACACGGAGCACTTTCCCAGGCATTAATTCGGCAGATCTTAAATTCTAAGTGTCAAAATAGGTTATTGTCACTCTCACTTTCCACATCAGGGAACGAGGACTCAGAAAGGCCAAATGATTTGTCCAAAGCCTCACAGCTACTGAATGCGATGTTGAACTTAAAACCAGGTGTCCCTGACCCAAAATCAGTGTTCTTTCTCCCCACAGCACAGCCTCTCTCCCAAACCTGCCAGTGCTTTCATTCGGCATCTCCTTAGCAACCGCTGCTAAGTATACACACACTCAGGAGCACACAGAACTAGAAAGAGCTAGTATTGATGTGGTACTTTGGAGTCATTCACCATTATAACTAACAATCCTGAAACAACCCTATTATGCTCAAGCTTATTGTGCTCATTTTAATGATGAAGAAAACTGAGGCACAGACATGACATTAGACTCTTTAACTCTGTTTAAATAAGAAATCCACTAAGCTCTAGCTTTTATTCATTTTAATCTCAATGCATGTGGTAGAAAAAGGGATGAGCTAATAATCTTTTTATGGCTCAACAAAGAAAACTCACAAGTATCTCTACTTTTCAAAAGTAGAGGTATCCATTTAAATATTATTGCCAGGACCACATTGTAAATAAGGCAACCAATTGGAATGTATAGTCTTCTTAGAGATTACAATTCACTGAACAAAACAACAATCTCTGAAGTTCAGGTATATCCTCTTTTGAGTAAAACATTTGCAAGGAATAGTTCAATGATGAAACTGTTAACTGCTTTTTTGAAAATTAAAAGAAAGAGGGAACTTTTCTCCCTTCTTAGCTTTCAAAAATGGATTTAAACTGTAGCTAGAAAGTAGATAGATTCAAGGCTCAGTATTGGAATTTTGTTGGTTAACACTGTGAGAAAATAAGAAGCAGGATTGAGAAGCTCAAACATTATAATATAAAAAGAAAACTGTCAGAATCAAATTATTAACAATGGAATATGGAGGAAAAATATTACTCAGTGAGGAACATAGCGCGTGGTGTTCATTGTGTATCTACAGCTTACACTGGACATATCAGGACGAGCTATGCCTTCCTGGAAAACACCAGAACAAAAACTCTAATATTCAAGTTAAATAAAAATTCAATACATATTCCTAGGTCATATAATTTGCAAGCTGGTTATGCTAGCAGTAACATAATGTAGAGAAGAAAAACAGAATCTTCAGGGAGGGCAAGTCCCTGCTCTCAACTGGTCTTTATAGAGAAGGAACACATAATAGACAATTACCTTTCTGATCACAGGCACATTGTCCGTTCCTGTTTTCCAGAATTATTCTCCCACATGGACTATAGAATCTTCCTAGATTATTTGTTTTACTAATGGCTTACTATGTGCAAGATTCTTACTAGGACCTGAAATCTCAAAGATGAATGAGATAAATATCCTTAAATGTTCACAGCCTAAACGCAGATATATCCATATTATCTAACATGTGTGTGGGTACATAGATGTAGATATATGGTAGATATAGACGGCAGACTGAGGAAAGAGACAAAACACTTAGAACAGAGCATGTCATAGTGTAAGTAATCAATGCTGCTATTTCCACTGACAACTGCACTGAAAATGTGTCTGATTTTTTTATTTTTTTAACAATTTTTAAATTGTTGTTCAAGTACAGTTTTCTGCCTTTTCCCATCACCCCTCCCCACCACCCCAGCTCTCCCCATCCCCCTCCCCTGTTTCCATCCCCCCTTGTCATTGTCCATATGTTCTTTATAATTGTTCCTGCAAACCCTTCACCCTTTTCCCCCATTATCCCCTCCCCTTTCCCCTCTGGTCACTGTTAGCCTGTTCTCAATTTCAATGTCTTTGGCTCTACTTTGCTTGTTTGTTTGTTTTGTTAGTTAGCTTCCTTTTAATGGTGAGATCATATGGTATTTGTCTTTCACCGCCTGCCTTATTTCACTTAGTATAATGCTGTCCAGTTCCCCATGCAGTCACAAAGGGTAGTAGCTCCTTCTTTCTTTCTGCTGCGTAGAATTCCACTGTGTAAATGTACCACAGTTTTTTGATCCACTCATTTACTGACAGGCACTTAGGTTGCTTCCAGCACTTGGCTATTGTAAATTGTGCTGCTATGAACATTGAGGTTCTTTTGGATTGGTGGTGTGTCTGATATTTTTTAAAGAGTGTCAGATAACCGTGGATAAGGAAGGCCTCTTTAGGTAGTCTGAGCCATTCCTTCTTTGGGACAAGACTTGGACTGCATCGGCATTTCCCAAAGTGTGAAGCAGCAGGGTTGTATTCTGTTGTCTCTAAGAGAATGGTTCCCTGGTACTAAGTTTCTCCACAGAAACTTCTCAAAAACATCTGTTACTAGTGTGCATTGGGAATCTCCATAGAGGCAAATAAAGTACCGTATTTTGCCATGTATAATGCACACTTTTTTGCCCAGATTTTTGAGGGAAATATAAAGATGTGCATTATACATGGGTAGTGGCTGAAATACCTTGTATCTATTCTTGTGTTTTGTAATTACTTGTTACATAAAATGTCTTGTACCATAATATGTCCAAAAACAAATGCTAAAATTCCTTTATAATAAAAAAGCAAGCATCTAAATATAAATAAATGAATAAATAATTGAATTAAAAATTAAAACAAAAGATTTTTTTTCCTGAAAGCTTGGGCCAAAAATGTGGGTGTGCATTATACATGGCAAAATACAGGGTATATGGTTTCTTCCAAACAGATTTGACCACCAAACCCTCCCATAAGGAGCACCTCACAGGACACCACCAGTGGGAAACACCTGTGTAGATATTTTTATAGTTGCCCTAACTGACTGTTTTCCTACAAAGTAGTTGTCTTATTTGCCTATAAAGGAAAGGCTACCAGCTTTTTATTATGTTTAAAGATGATGGGCGCCATCTAGTGTTCATGCACTCTCTGAACACCTCGCACAGCCACGGAAGGAGGAGGTCCTACAACAGAGCTCTGGATTTGTCCTCCACTCCCTGCTTACCACCAGAGCTAGGGAACTAAAGTACCAATTAGGATGCTGAAAGATAAAGAAATCACCACCTGAGGCTGCGTGCCATACCTGTGTTGTGAGTGATTTTTTCTGTCTGAATTCCCCTTCATGTATTCTGTGTCTCAGAGTTTTGTTGTAGAAAGTCTAATCCTGTAATTGGACCTTCTTCTAGAGGTTTTCATAAAGGAGAATTTAGGGCATTCAGCATGCAATCACATTAACTAGTGCAGTTGTCTCCTCAGGCATTCTTCCTGCAGAGGAAAAGATAGAAATGCTTCTGTTATTATTTGTTTCGATGCTTTGTTATGAAAAAAAAAAAATGTGGAGCAGAGCACATAGAGATAATACCCCTATAAAGAGATTCTCTCCTATCTCCCCAAGCAATTTTAGTTTATTCCTTCCTCCAGAGTCTAAACAAGATCACTGCAGCTGACCTTGCTACTCCAAAGCTCACTCTGGATAGACTGGAAAGAGTTAACTAACATGATTAGGAATAAGTGTTATCAGAAGTGAAATGCTACAGCTATTTGAGTCAAGGGACAATGGGTAATTGTGAATTTTTAACTTGAAATTGGAATTACATTGTGTATTTAGAGCAAATAGAAATGAGTCACAGCAGACCTGGTTTTTTTCTGAATTCTCAGGGCACCTAGCTATCTTCATAAGAAAAAGATTATTTGCACCAGATCCTTACTGTCAAGTTATTTATATAAAATTGGTCCTATGTATACTATTTAACACCCTGGGGTACTGATGAGTCACGCTTACATTGTCACCTCAATTCTAAATCCCTTCTGGCATTACACCTGTGCCCCGTGCTTCCCCCCCCCCCCAAAAAAAAGAACGTCCCAGTTATTTCTCTGATTCCCTGAAGTGATCCTCTTAGGAGCTTACAAAACCCACCCCTTTCAGTGCCACGACGGGCCGAGTCCTTCCTCTCTGGCTCCAGCCTCTCCCTCATGGAGGAACTTTGCTTACACAGCTTTTGGTACTTGAGAGTCTCTGCTTAAGGGTCTCTTCCTCAAAGTTCCTGAAACCAGCACACCCCAAGATACCATAGGGGCTTTGGGGGCCTATGTAGAGACAGGAACAAAGCGTCTCCCCAGCTCCATGCTGCTCTGCCACCTTGTTTCCAAAAGCACAACAGCTTCAACTAGAAGTCTCAGCAAAGCATTATCTTTAACTTCTCTCCTCTCATCTTCCACACCGGAGCCCCCAGACTCCAGCTAAACGTCTGCCCTGCCCTCGGGAAGAAGCATCAGTCCCAGCTCTGGTCATCCAAGACCAGGAGGACATTTTTCCTGGTTGAGCTCCACCGGGTCCACCCTCCCACGCCAAGAAGAAGGGCAAAGACTCAGAGACCAACACGAGGTTAAACACAGCAGTACATATGTGCAAACTGGAGTGATTCAACATCCGTATACAGGTTAACGGTAATTTCATAGCCACCCCCCCAAGAAAATGGGCAGACCTGTTCTTTCTACCCAGCCTTGCCACCAAGGGCCTGTTTTATAATTTTGCTCAAACAGGCAGTATTTGCTGAAGGGAATACTGAACTTCTTTAGCTTAAAAGACATTAAACAACATGTATGTTTGTGCATTTCTACCCTGCCCTGCTGCTCCTTCTCATCAAGATCTGAGAAATGCCAGGGTTCTGTACCAGCCGGGGCACCCTACTGAACAACTTTGAAGTGAAATCTAAGGAAGTGGAGGGGACAATGTTGATGATATTTTTGAGAAGGTGAAGAGTTTTTACTCTAACTATGACCATTCAAAGTCAGGCTGCCTCCCTGACCTGCGTGCCTGTTCCAGGCAGTGCTCTCTCCGTGGAGCCCCACCCTCTACCCTCACTGACTCTTCAGCCCCTGGCTCATGGCTCAGTTGTGGAGCCTGCTCAGTTTCCCACTTCCCTGCCCTCGTCTTCCTGTCTGGCCCAGAGCTCCCAGCTGCCCTGCTCAGGGGAGAGATCTTTCTTCAGCCTTGGCTCATATCCCACAGAGCCCTGCCATCCCCGCTGACCCCTGGCCCACCCTCCTCAGGGTAGGGACTCGGCAGGTCCTGGTTCTGTCCTGAGTCCTTTATTCCTGTTTATTGCCCAAGATGTATTAACATCACCATTGCATACCAGCGTCCAGCCTCTGGGAAGAGCTTTTTTAAGGAGCATTTCACAGACCTGGCAATACACAGAACGTATTTGTGGAAATATCAGTTTGAGAATAGCTGGAAACTGGTATCCTCAAACTGAATTTCAGACTTTTGAATGCTCCTTTGAAAACCTGTTAATGGCTTTCTGTTATCCTTAAAGTCCAAAATTCTTGACAGGGCCTCTGGGGTTTGGTAGGGTTGGCCCCTGCTTGCCTCACTAGGCCCCTGTACACCACTTCCTCTACTCTCACATCGGCCCCAGCCCCCCTGGCTTTTTCTTTTGCTCCAGTGCGGGGTGGGGGCAGTATTCAAAATATGTAGCAACTTGGCACATACAATGGCACATGCAATTTAGCACCAGCCTGTGTTATGACTGGCCACAGTGCTGCAGCACAGAATTATGGGAGGTGGGCCGTTCCAGGTAGCCAGTGCTGTGAGTCACCTGGGAGGGTTTGGAACAACGGTTATTTACTGACAAGCCATGTGGACGTCTTCCACTGTTGTCACAAAAGGAATAGCATATGGATGAGACAGAACTCCCACCACAGGCCCATGCATGCACTGAGTTTCCTCAGCAAAGGAACTTAGAATGAATAAGGGCCTTCTATTACCTGAGAGGGACCTGAGAGGCCAGGCTCCACTTAGGAAGCAATGCCATTGTCTGGCACAGAATGTGTCACACATGTCAAATGAATGAACTCAGTAAGATTTGTATGCATAGTAGGAAACCAAAATTAGCATTGCTCTTTTCCAGTGACATTGCTTAAGTACTGCTTGCTTAATGTGCCACAAACAAACTATATATCACAACTTGTAGAGTGCAGCAAAAAACTACTCGGTTCATATCCCACAGTATATGAAAATAGCTAGAAAAATGTATAAGAAAAAGGAAGCTAAATGTCCAGATTTTCATTTAATTTTCTCACCTTGGATGCATTATTTAACTTCATTTTCCTTCATGAAAAGTATGAAGTAAAGGTGTGTGCATGTATGTGTATATGCATTATGCATATGTGTATACATGCACGTGTGTGTTCTGTCTGACGAAAAACCCACAGAAGGCCATCATAAGTGCATCTTAATCAGCAGAAATAGCAAAGACAATGGGGGGAGTGGGTAGGACTGAATGTGGAAGGTGGGGGTGGGTAGAGGGAAGGAGAGTAATCAGGGGATAATCAGGACAACTGTAACTGAGCAACAATAAAAAAAGAGAAAAAAATCAGCAGAAATATAAATAGAATTCTCTCCTTTCTGCTTTTAGAGATTTGGGGAATAGAAAATTAGGATGAAATAAACCTAATTACACAGGACAGTTGGGAAGGAAGAGCATGGTGTGGACATAGCAGTGGGAACTCTCGGCATAAGCAAAGCCGGGATTGCTTGGGACTGAAACTAGACTGTTGTTCTCCTCAAATAACAAGCCCTGTTTGGCTTCAAATACAACCACCACCAATTTCCTGGGAATCTTTCCTGGATTCCACATTACCAAAGTAAGCCCCAAAAGATTAATTCCAGCAAGCACCCTTCTGGTCAATTCTGGACAAAATGACGTTGAATTCAGTGTGAGAAGGGAGATGGGGTAAGAGATATTTATTGTGCATTTCCTATGCGGTATGTGCTTCACACAGGCTTATTTCTATTATCTCACAGGGTAAAGTCTGAGACTCAGAAAGTTTAAGTATCCTGACCTAGACCACATAGTTAGCTGAAGGTGAAGCTAGGACTAGACCCTCAGTCTGCCTGATTTCAAAGTTATGATTTTCTTCAATTCCCAAGTTAACCTCACAGGTTCTATCAACTCCAATCATGCTATTCCTCTGCATGATGTTGCGATTTATAATAAGAAATAAATATTTGGTTTTCATCCCCATTTCTGACACAGAGCTCCTAAAACCCTTGAAATTTCCCAACTGAACAGAGTGACAAAGGTGTGTATGTAGTTATGCTAACGGTGTAACTTTTGGATGTACCTAAGGATGGGGGCTGGTTGCCAGAGGAACCACATGGAGGGTTGGAACCTTTAGTTCCAAGCCTTAGACTTCCTGGGAGAGGATACAGGCTGGAGGTTGAATCAATCACCTATGGCCAATGATCTAATCAATTATGTCTATGTAATGAAGCTTTCATAAAAACCCAAGATGGGCATTACTTTGATCTTTGGCCAGTCCATCAGAAGCTCAATGGTAACTGGGACATGAACCTGACATCTGAAGTGGTCTAGGGTTAAGGGGTGGGCGGTCTTGTAGGACTGAGCCCTTAGCCTGTGTGAGCTGATGCTCTTTGGGTAGATAGTGTAAGAACTGAGGTAGATGGTAGGAGGCCCAGCTGGTGTTGGAGAATTGCTCGTTAGTGTGGGGGACACCCCCCACCACATGTTAGAGTAGGTAACGATCTCTGCTGTGCTTAACCCTGTCACCCCACTCCCTTCTAAGGACTTAGAAGGTGTGTGATGTGCCTCCTTCCTGGATAATCTCATGTCTCCCCAACTTCCCTCTCACTCTCTGTATCCGATCACCCTTCACATGGTGCATTCTCTCTGCTTCTGGGCCACATGCTGATCTGCACCACTTTTCCTCCCTGGCCCTGCCCCCTGGCCGGGCTACACTTTATAAATCTTTCAGCCCAAGGCCAAGACACTACTTCTTCATGAATATTCTTCTGGTCCTGTGGTCTGGGTCAGGTCACCCTGTTTGTGCTCCCCAACACCTGTGCCTATTCAGAACTCAAATTCGCAAACTCTCTTGGGGTAAGAATGGCACCAGTTGTCTTTGCCACTATGTTTATTTTTTTAAAGATTTTATTTATTTATTTTTAGAGAGAGCAGAAGGGAGGGAGAAAGGGAGGGGGAGAAACATCAATGTGTGGTTGCCTCTTGTACACCCCATACTGGGGACCTGGCCCACAACCAGGCATGTGCCCTGACTGGGAATCGAACCAGAGACCCTTTGGTTCACAGGCAGGCATTCAGTCCACTGAGCCACGCCAGCCAGGGCTGCCACTATATTTCTAACCTCTGGTACAGTGCCATATCCAGAGTAGGATGCTATATTTCTGTATTTTCTGCATATATTTTTCTTATATATTTTCTCTATAATTTTCTATATTTTTTTCTTTCCCAATAAGAATAAAATAATCATTTGAAGCCATGTCCCATTTGACCTGCTCCTCATCTCTTTTAACGACCAAAATGTGGATTCACCTCAAAGAACCAATGATCCATTTAATCATTTGTTAGAGTGTCTATAGCTGTTTAATAGAGCTGCACAGACTTTTCAAGACAAGGTACATTGATTTGAAAATCCCTTTACCTCAAAAGACATTTTTAATTGTTTGGGGGCCCAAAGTGCTTGAAGCGGAAAGTCATCAGCATTAGAAATGAAGTCCTCACGGTCCACAGACTCTGACAAAGTTGATACCTTGCCCTTGCCTCAATCTCTTGTTGACGGACTGGGGTGGCAGCATCCGGGAAGGCACTGCCTGCTGCCCCGATGCAGGCCCCAGGCCCTCCCCGCAAAGGCTGCTCCCCACAAATACTGTCTGTTGTTTAAGAAGCAATTATGATATTGAAGATGATAGATCTAAAACATTCCTCAAATAGAACTCAGTGAGCCATTGTCTCTAATAGGCATTTATCGTTTACAACTCAGTGTTGAAATAGCCTTCGTATTTGGGGCCAGCCCGAGATAGGAAGGAGGCACAGCCTTATGCCCCATTAGAGAAGCTGGGGCAGGGCAGATATTCCCTTTCCCCAGCCTTTCCCCAAAGCATGGTCAGGCCAAGCAGATGTTCCTGCCGGAAGGTATAAGGCAGGAAGGTAGAACGTGTGTGGAAGGTATAAGGTGTGTGGAGAGAGAGGTCTCTCTGCAGCCCCTCCAGCAGTTGTGATCTGGCCGTAGGTGGCTAATCGTGAGGCCTCAGGAGCCACATTCTCGATGGACTGCTCTCCCTCAGACTTTCCTCCTGGCCACGGAGCCTGGTTTTCCCGTCTTCCTGAAGATCTGGTGGGCTGTCTTTTATTTCTCTAATAAATCCCTTTCCCATTTAGTCACCCACAGCTGATATCTGTGTCTGGCGTCCAGAACTCAGGCGGGTAAATTCTCCCATGAGGCGCGTCCCTAAAGCAGTCAGCATGAGAGGCGAGGCAGCCCGGGCCTGCGGACTGACTGGTTCTGACTGAGAAAGCCAGTGAACTCTTATGCTTCCTGCTGTGTGCAGAGGGCCCAGCAATCACTCCTGGCTGTCCTGAAGAGATGCTGGGAGGACCAAAGGAGATAAACCCCGTCGAAAGGGGCTTTGCACCTGAAAATGGTCGTGCACATGTAAGGGCTGTCAGGAAGGAGCTACTGAAATAAGCGAGTCTGCAGCGAAACCAAACTGGAACCCAAAGTCAGTCCACTTTTGGCTGAGGATCACTCCTTCCTTACAGCTTGCGGTCTCTCTGCAAGGCTCCCCCTTATCAGGGGTTGGCTGCCGTAGCTCGTTTTCAGTGTCGGGGGGAGATGGCTCAGGACCAAGTGGTAGCCTTCGAGGCTTGTCCAGACGCTCAATCACCTAAACGCCTTTTTGGAGGAAGAACATATATTTTAAACAGATTTTAAATGAATGCCATGCACTTAGCATTTAGTATATAGTAGAATATTTCATATTTTCTTTATCTATGGGAATTCCTATCGGTCAACAGGAAAGAATCTGTCTGATTTGGGAAAATATATTCCATTGATCAGAGAGATGAGAGCTGGAAGATACTCCGAATCTTCAGGACAGAAGGGGCCCTCTGGGCCAAGAGTCCAAATGAATACAACTGACAGATGTCCTAAGATCCTCAGCTCCCTTCAGAGAAGTGGGCAAGGGTGTCTCATCATTCGTTCATTCACTCATTCATTCAGCATTTGCTTAGTAGCTGGGTCCTGTGTTAATCAGTGGGATGCAGAGATGGGAGAGACAGTCCTTGCCCTCGAGAGAAGCTCCCGAGGTTCTAGACGTTGTTCCTAAGTCTCCTCAGTGTTGGTGTCTCTGTGTACATACAGTGGCTTCCTGTGGTGGCTCATATGTCTCCATGTAATGATCTCTTAGTTCAGGCATTTAGGTGTTCCTCACTACCCAAACTTAGAGTGCAGACAGCTTCGGGCATAAGCAAACTGCCCAATTCAATTTTCTTTCTTAAAGCTGTAATTGCAGAAAACAATAGCTTTCAAATCAGAAGCAGTAGTGGTTCAGATGCCACCATGATTGCTCATTATGTGTGTGATCTTGGGCAAGTTATTGAATTTCTCTGAGCCTTCAACCTGACAAGACTATTGTTAGGATTCGATAAAATTATGGTGCAGTATCGAGCACAATACTTAGTGCCAAGCTCAGACTCAAGAAATATTAGTCACTTCATCCCTAATTCTCCAATGTTCTTGCATTCTCAGTACCCTTTTTTGGGAAGTTTCCTCTTTCCGAAGCCTTCCCCTATTCCCAGGCTGGGCTCAGGACAGCCTCTTTTGTGCCCATGTGGCCCCAGAACTTGCCATGAGCACGGCCTGTGTCTGCCTCCCCTCCTGAGGCTATCGGCTCACTAAGAACATAACCACTTTTTTCATGTCGTATCCTCAGTGCCTAGCAGTTTGGGGCACCCAGCCGATGCCTAGGAAATGTCTGCAGATTGGTTTTGTAGAAATAGATTCCTAAGTTGTATGTAAAAACATCCTTTACTTAATGTTCCATTGCCCCCTCCTGAGGTTACACTTCTGTTTGACGAGGGTCTTTCCAGAATGAGGAGGATAGTTCTTCCGTCTTCAGCGTTTGGGTTGCGCTCTCTCTGCCCTACCACCTGAGCTCTGCAAGTAAGATTTTAATGTGAAAATGTTACTTCTCCCAAATAAAATGCCTGCCTGAGTTTTTCTGGGGATTAGCATAAGGCAGAATTTCTAAAAGTATTGTTCCATCGGCTGGTACTTCATATCCCAGGGAAAAAAAGTTTCTTGTTAGTTAAATAAGGTTAGAAAATGCTTTAATAGCATTTCTTTATTTGCTGCAGGACTTCTCAGGTCTGTTATTTGATTGTGAGCTCTTTCTTAAGCAACATTTTACAGATCTGGTACGAACCATAAATGTACCTCGTGCCGCTGAGGTTATTCCCTGTGAATCCACACGATGGCAGTAAAGGATTTTACACAGAAGTGGGTATACCAGTGGTGTCTGGTCTGTTGGCTGAGCTTCCGTGCTGTTGATTGTATTTGACTATAGTATCAAAATTAGTTGTTATCATAATTGCTAGAGTTTGAAAATATAATTCAAGGAATGAAAAGTGAATTCAGATCTGAAAGTAGAATGTGTGGCTTTGTTGCCTTCTACCATCCCACCACCCCTTATATGGTGAGAGTCCCATTTTACAAGTAACGAAGGACATAGAACCCACCAGGAGACCTGAGAGCCAAGCTAGCTTGAGTGTTCCTTTCTGAACACAGACTGATGGAACGATCCTCCTGCTTGAGGGAAAGAGAGAGAGGGGTCAGTGAAAGACCAAGGTTAATCTTCAATAGAATATAATTGCTTGTTATTTCTCTATGTTCAAAATCTACCCTGGAGGGAAACTTTCCTGATGGGCCATGTGAGAAATGATGCTGTGATCCAAAAAAACAAACAAAAAAAAAGTTTGTTGTCAATATCTCTCATATTTCATGTGCAATATAAGCTACACCAAACTATTGCTGTTTTTTTCATGTACTTTTATTATTATTCTACGGACACATTTATGATAGAATCAAGGAGGGTGGAAGCTGCATCTTTCTCTCATTTCTTGGACCTGCCTCCATACACGGATGTGAGCCTGGTGTCCCTGGAATCACGAACATCCAAGAACAGCCCCCTTTCTGTAGCTAACATCATGTAACTGAGTGTTCATCAGCATCTCCTTTGTGTGGAGCAGGCAGTTCTACGGCTCAAAAAGATGGTAGTGGTCTGCAGCAAACATGTAAAACAGTTTACATTCAGCATCAGGTATCTTTCTCTGGTTTTAAAGTCCTTCAGGCACTTGTCCCATGCTGCTCTTGGTTTCTCTCTGTTCCCTCCTTCCTGACCTCTCCTCTCTAATCTCTTACTACTTTAAATTCTTGGGTACTTTTTTTTTTAAGAGTGCAGCTATCATTTTTGCTTACTTGTGAAAGAGTCTCCTTTCACCTCTGGTGGCTCATCTTTGTATTTTCTAAACTCGATTTCTTCCCTGAGAAAAATTCTGATACATACTATTAAGATAATATATCTTTCATCCCTTTCTAACATCTGCTTAAACCTTCTGTTAGGAAATGAGATATCCCATTCTGTTCATTTATCCACCTATCCCTGTCAACAATAAACTTTATAGGAGTTTTCGGTGCCCCTGTTATTTTGCTATAAAGATATAGTCATGACCAAGCCGTGTCTACATCCTCAAGGTGCTTGTACAAGCCCCTTGTAGCAAGGGAGAGCCACGGAAGAGGCAGAACCTGACCCGATGATCTGGGGAAGATTTATGCTCGCCTTAGAAATGGGAAGACTCTCCCAGATACAACCCTCTCTGGGAGGTCTTAGACCAGATCTCTGGTCTAAGATACACCGTCTTTTCATCAGACCACAAATGAAGAACATGAAGTTCAGTATAGAAGAGGAAGGTCAGGATGCTCAGGAATACTGAACAGTCCAAACCAACAAGATGTGAGATATAAGAGACCAGTCCACCCCTGAATCCCAGGCTGGGGAATCGGAGCTCTAGACTGGCAGGAAAAGTGCCCAGGCGGACACTTGATGCAACCTGAGGAAATCCCTGACTCCCTCGTTTCTCTGTAAAGTAAAAGGAGGAAATCTTAGGATCTCAAAATCCCTTCCAGCTCCAACATGCCAGGAGTGTACCGGGGTGGGCAAAGAAGTTTTACAGTTATAAGTACATGAAACACTTTATTCTTATTATTTGCTTATTAAATATTGCATTATTTATTATTATTCTCAATTTACTCATGCCCCACCACTATATGTGTTTGAGAGAAACTTGGATGATAAAAAGGAGGCTCTGAAGGTTTTTTGAGCAATTACTTTATAATTAAGAACTAAAAAAAATTCCTTTAAATAGTAAGAGTTTAAAAAATAAAAATTGAAGCCATGCCTTGTCAGAGTCCACTGGTTATAATTTAACCATCAAGCTAAAGTCTCGATTCCCCAATACAGCTTTTTCTTAAAAGTTCCAACCCCATCTTTAAAGCCCCCCTTCTCCATTATCTAGCCATGTTGACCATTGAACCCCCTCCTTCATACACTCTCCCAGCACACCTTCTTCTCCCAAATAACTCCTATTCGTTCTCCAGACCTCAGGTCACGTGTTACACTCTCTAAACGCCGGCTCGCATAGATCCTACTTCACTTTCCCAGAGCACACAGAAATGCCTCCAGGCGAGGGTTCCTTCATGCGCCCGAACATCCAATACTTTCCCAATCACGTTGACCAGTCTCATTTGTAATGATATATTATTTGATAATTCATTTCCCTCACAAGACTGTAATCCAGGACAATGTCTCCTGTGTTGTCCTGATATGTTATAAATGACCTATAAATATTTAAAGAATGAATAAATGCAGTTCGATTATTATTTTAAGTCAGTAGGTTCTTTATGAAGACCTAATAAAATAACGCACTGCCAGTCATACAGGTCACGTTACGAGGTGCACCTGTGTGGTGGGAGGCTTGAGAGCAGGTGCAGCCCTTACGGGATGACCCTGGAAGGGTTACCAACCGACAGGAATGTGTATGACCTGACAATATTTGAAGACTGTTTATAAGACTGCCAAGCATCCCCAAACTAAAAATGTAAAAAAAAAAAAATGTAGTTATGTCTTCTGCATAGCAGCCACTAGAGGGCAATGAAAGCAAACTGAACATCTTTCAAAGCGAAAATAGAATTGTTTAAAAAAAAAATTCTGATTAACTGAATGGATGATTTTATGTTTGGGATAGTTACGGGACCTGTAGGCTGCAGTTTCTGTGATTATGGGCTTAGTAGTTATAATTACCTTTCTAATATGCTATTAAAACTTATATCATCTGTGATAATAACACCACCTACATTTTGTGCGCTATCTCATTTGAACCTTCCACAAAACTAGTGGGAAATATATTATTGTCCCATTTTCTAATAAAAACACCGATGTTTATTTTTATTGAGTTTATTGATGTGACATTGGCTAATAAAGTTATATAGGTTTCAGGTATATAGTTCTACAATATACCATCTGTATATTGTATTCTGTGTTCACCACCCCACGTCAAAGTCTCCCTCCAGCACCATTTGTCCCCCCTTTACCCTCTTCACCTCCCCCAGACACCCTTCCCTCAGGCAGTCACCACAGTAAACCAGTGAGGTTTAGAGGGATTAAAACAGCAAGTAGCCACAAGATGACAAACTATTGGCACCGGCACGAGCCCTATGATTACCTGTTGACTGCTTGCGTTTCCCAGGCATGCAGAGCTTCTTCCAGAAGCACACACTCTGGGAAAATACGTTTCCCAAATTTCAGTGCAGCAGTTCAGAATGGGGATGTGTGGCTGCAGCTCTTTAGAAGATCTTTTGGTTTAGATGGCCATCTGATGACCCTGCCAAAATATCTGCCTGGAACCCATTTACGGAAATGTACCTGGGAAACGACATGTTCTGGGCCCCGCACCGGTTAGACACCTCTGAGGACTCTATGTGGCGTTCTAGTTGCTTCGTGTTTGTAAAGGAATCAGGAAGCAACATGTTGGGATTAGTGCACGAGATATACCAGAGCAGGGGGTCTGGCCTGCGGCCCGCGGCTGCTTGCGGCCCAGGACAGCTATGAATGCGGCCCAACACAAAATCATAAATGTACTTCAAACATTATGAGATTTTTTTGTTTTCATTAGTGTTTGTGTATTTAATGTGTAGCCCAAGACAATTCCTCTTCCAGCGTGGCCCAGAGAAGGATGTCCTGAAGAGGGCAAGATCACGGAGATAGAGTTAGACACAGCAATGCTCAAATGTATTCGCTCCGGAGTCAGGGAGAGGGGGTCTGCCGTGGCACACGCACTAAAAACAAGCAGCTAATAAGTACAGGAGTCTGGGTTGGCCTGTTTGCATGTAAAATGCGGCAACCAATCCATGTTTTTAAAGTGGCCACTCTAAATTCACTTGCTAGAGAAGAAGCTCCTGGACTGACACAGTCTGAGCAGACGTGGGAAGTCCTTTCTGGAGGCGGGTGAGGCCCGTGGAGGCGGGCGCGGCTTGTGCAGCCGCACTCGGGAGGCCACAGGGAGTGGAGACCCTCAGCAGCTGCCTCCTTTGCGCTCGGCGCGGTGGCCTCCAGTCTCTTCCGCCGCCTGTTGGGTGAGGCGTCCTGAGCTGGGCAGCCCTGCAGGCCAGCTGGAGGGTGAATGCTGCAGGCGGAGGCTTCCTTCTCTCGGGGTGGCTGTGTCCCTGCCGGTGGCAGGCCTCCCTCAGGCGACCTCAGACAAATTTCACTTCTGAGGAGGTCGCACATTGCAACAAGGTCTCCATTATAGGCACTGATTCCGTTGCCCAGCCTGTGCTACCACCATTTTGTTAGAAAGCGTGAGTGATGAGGATGCCTTTGTGGATGTTGATGAAGCAAACGGAAGGGTGGGACAGTGGATCTTAAACATGGCAGTCCTTTCAGGAACACGCCAAACATTGTTGCCGACAAAGACTGTCCCTGAAAACACCACATGGGGATTATCGCAGCAGGTGCACGCCAGGAAAAAGGATAAATGTGCCTTAATTTAATACAATGAAAGGTGGTCATGTTTAAATTAGTGATTTCCAATACTACCCAATACACTGCCTGCTACAAACTGATTATTGTTTCCAACCCAGTGAACAACTTAACTTATATAGCCTGAAGATTGAGGGAATTTCCCCAAAACTGTGTTACTGAAAGTGACTGGCAGACTGTTTTCGTTCCCTGACTGAACCACTCTGAAAGCTATCACGGTAGACCCTTGGAGAGTGCAGAGCCTCAGGCATTCCTGTGTGGAGTGAGTTAACATCGCTGGTGTCCCTCTGAAGGATCTGATCTCAGTGACACAGGCACCGATAGCGAGCCTGAGCAGTGGGGAAATATCTACAAAGAGGTGATGGCCAGTGCCCATGACAGGATTAAAATGATAGGCCAGGTATCTTGGACCATTGGCCTACCTGTAGTTGATTTAATGCAAAATCTTAGAAGAGGACATTTATTTTCCACCTTAATTGAGGGCCTCTTTGGAATAAATGAAGTATTCCTTAGTATTCTTTGTATCCTGGAAGAGAATGGTCTTACAGGTCTTATAAAGCTAAAGCTGAACCCTTTATAGGAGACCCATTTGAAAAAAAGGGTACAGAAGCACTTTGGGAAATCCAGGAACTCAAGCTTTGAAGTTGTTTAAAGGTACTATTCTGAAGTTATTGAAGAAGAGATAGTAGATATGATATGGCCTGTGTCAAGCTTTTGAATAAACTTGAAACCCTAAAAGTTGGAAACAGGGAAGTGGGTAGAGTGACTTGTTTTTGGTTGCCCCAGAAAATGTATCAGAACCAAAAGAGACACCAGCTAAAAGCAAGAGTTTGTGAAACTGACAGTTTTGTCTTCAATTGTTGTTTATAATGCCTAAGTATGAATAAGTCACTGAGCCTCGCCAAGTCTCCGTTTTACTGTGTTATTGAGCATTTACTATGAGTCTTCACTGTGCTAAGTCCAGGGGGTGGAGTGATAGGGTCTCATTTCACTCCATGGCTGTTACTCAAGCAGGGGCTAGCTGACCAGCCTCAGGGATTTTTTTAACTTTTAAAAATATGTTTATTGATTTTAGAGAGAGAAGGGTGAGAGAGGAAAAAAAAAAAACATCAATGTGAGAGAGAAAAATCAGTCAGTTGCCTCCTCTATGTGCCCTAACCAGGTATCAAACCTGCAACCTAGGTATGTGCCCTGACCAGGAATTGAACCCCTAGACTTTTGATGTACAGGACAATGCTCCAACCAACTGAGCCACACCAGCCAGGGCCAACCACTGGGATTTAGGATGCTTGGGAGAATATATTCCTACAAAGGAGAGAATGTTTTATTAAATGTCAAATCCTATTAAGAGTATTTCTTTCTACTCTTGAAAACATTAAAAATAAAATTTGTCATGTTCAAGATGTGTTCATGTGGTATGTCATAAACTGGTCCTCAAGTGGACTCTTATCCAATTTTATTTCCCTTGGAGTAACATTTAGCCTTTAAGGTCAACTGATTCCTTTATTTCCCAAGAAGGAAAAAAGAAAGAAAAATGGTGGCCTTGTAACCAGAGGTTTGCACCCTGCAGCTTAAGTGTGCCAGGATGTATGGAACATCCAGCGTGGAACCTGACACGCAGCAGGTAGCTGGAAGCCCTGCCTTCTTCAGCACTGCCACTAGGGGACACTGTGTTCACAGCCCTGTGAGCCAGCATCAAACTCCAAAACCAATAGGCGTTAGGCTTTCGTGTGGTAGTTGCCCCCACCCACCCCCACCCCACCCCGGGTGAAAACTGACCTCCACTACATTTCCCAGACTTGGGGTCTGTGAACTCTCCTTCCTCACACTGTGTCTACCAAGGACTCTAGTGTCCTCGTGGTCCTTTCCTGCCCTCAACGAAAACGTATTTCTTGATAAATCAGATATAGCAGTTCACGCTGAGGTTGAATGTCAGGAAAAAGGCCATGTATTATCTCAACTATATCAAGGTTTTAGTATATAACAGGCTCAAAGCCAAGGCACTGAATCTCAAATGTCAGAAGTATAGGATTTCCCTGTGTGGAAAGACTTTCAGGAACATAGAATAAATATGTTTTTACACTTTATGAAGCTGCAATCTGCATTATGGCAAGCCCAAGTCTTATTTTCATTGATTCCAGTACATGGCCCATGGCAGGCATTCAATAAATATAGACAAAATGGTCTTGAGGCCAGGTCAAGAGACAAATTTATTTCTTAGCCCACACATTACATCTAAACAAAAACACAAACCATTTACAAAGCACCCGGGAGCGAGGAGTTCGAAGAAATAGAAGAACTCTGCTCAGTTTTGAGGGTAGAGGAAGTAAATGCCCTTTATTTACTAGGGAGAATTTTTTGGAAGAAGCAGGATTTGAATTGGACTTCCAGAGGCAAAGGTGACAAGGGCGCCCAGCCCGGTAGACAGCACAGATGGAAGTTCAAAAGCTGCTAGAAAAGGTTCTGATAGCACTGGAAGTGCTTGTCTAAAAGCTGGTTTTGAAATCCTATGCCCCAGCGTACATTTTTCTACTTCATGTTAGTTTCCTTTGTACATTTTAAACACTTCTTCTCCCACATATACTCACACTTCTCCTACACACTCCCAATCCTCCATTTTTTCCCACATAGACAGCCAAAAAAAGTCTATTTTTCTCCCTTTATACTAATTTCCTCTAATCTTTGCTCAGTAATGTGTCACAGTCAGAACAAGTTTCAGCTCATTAGTTGGCACTCTTAATACTGTCTTAAAATAGTCAAAGATTTGCTCTTTTCCTTAATAGCCAACAATAAATATGGGTTTTAATATCGCCTAACCCATTGCCTAAAGCTGAAATTTTCACAATATCGGACTCAAATCTGAGCCTTCTAAAACTACACTGGAAAAAAAGAACCAAGTATATTTATTTTACCATTTTTTCCTTAATCTAAAAGCAAATAAAATGGATTTTACTCATTAAATATTTTAACCAGGAAACAACCCCAAAACGCAATTCTTAAATTTAATATGCCATTCACATTAAAAAGTACAAAATTGAAATTTGCTTTTAGTTGTACCAGTAGTAGTACTGAGTTGAACCACATGTAATTGCCCCTTTTGTAGGTTGAGTCTAATGCTGGCGATTTTGTACACTAATTCAAACTAATACGGATTCCTATCTGTCTGGTACCCACAGAACCCTCACAGATGTCTTGGTCCTAGAATTCTTGGGTAGAGGTTACAGCCATAGGTAGCAGTGTGTCAAGAATCTACAGAGGGTTCAGGCCAAAAAAGCTATCTCTGTTGGTTTACTCATTTGAAAAGGATGTTAAATAAAGCAGGAATATTTTTCAACTTTTAATATTGAAAGCAATAGTCATTATTCATTGAGAGGTTTTTATATGCATCATCTTATTCAGTCCTTTAACTCTGCAACTCTTGGAGGGGTCGCCCTATCATCACATTACATCATAGATGTGGAAGTGGGGTCTCAGAGCAGATAACTTGCTGAAGATCACACAGCAGATAAGAGGCAGTGCCCAAATTTCAAAGCTGAATCTGCTGGAAAAACCCACACAATTTCCCTCGTATCACACTGCCCCCATTGATGGAGAAACGGGGATGGAGATGCGGAGAAAGAGAGATGGAAAGGAAAGGGAAGGGAAGGGAAGGAGGGAGGAAGGAAGGAAAGAAGGAAGGAAGGATTCTCCAAAATGAAATACCAATTATCATGAGCACGTAATATTATGGATTCATTTTGAGTTCTTTGCAAGAAACTAAGTTTCTACCATTAGGCCTTTGAGACAAAATTCTACAAAGGAGGAAATCCTCTTATAGACCGATAACTCCTCGAGACCACAGCCTCTGAATTATCTTGGCATCCTTGAGCTGTGGCATAAGACCCGAAACAGAGTAACTCCCAAATGAATGCTTCTAGAATGAATGTTTGAATGAGTAAATAAATGAATGACTTTTACAATGAAAGGAGGCAGAAAAGGAACTTAGCTCTTTGCAAAATTAAACGTCATTTGGCATATATGTATTTTTTAACCACGTGATTGAATCACAGAATCATAACTGTGAATGGGACCTCATGGACCCTTTTGCACAATATTTGTGTAATAAATTAAGGAAAGCCAACTAGTAAGAGAAGCTAGGCCTATATCCAGTGAGCATTCTTTAAAATATATCTATCCCTGGATTTTTGCTACCTATTGGGACATAAAAGCACTCAGCTACTGAATTATCCTATTTATTGTTTGATCCATAGGATATATATACACACACATATATATATGAATATACATATATACAATATAAATAATTACAGAACAATTTGCTTTAAGAAAATATTAAAGTTATAGCAATTGATAAAGATCAACATTAGCCAGGAATTTCTAGATGGCAGAAAGCCAAATACAAGTTCTCTGCTTTGGGAACCAACCATTTATTAATCCTCAGGTGGATTAGTGTTTCCAAAAGGAAACTATGTGGCCAGGCACTCACACGCCAGCAAAAAAGAAAAGGAAAAAAAAAGACTTTGATACATACAACATATACCTTTTTTACAAGTTATCCGAAAAACACATTGTACAATTATATATACTTTGTCTTAGTGTTTCATGCTTTTTATGCACATTTATCTTTTGTCCTCTTCATAGAAAAAGCCACGTCTTTTTCCTAGTTTACCTGACTTTCCCATTACACCTAACTTTGAGGAGAAGCAATACTTACAACCTACGTATTTCCTGCATTCGGGTGCTACGTGTGCATAGTCATCTACTATCTAACGTGATGTTCGTGGTTTTCTGTCAGTCATTTTACATGTCTCTAGTTTGACTCTTCCCCTAAGTGTTTCTTTAACCCTAGATTTTGTATCCGAGGTGCATACTAAAATGGCATCAAAGCAGTGATGTTTTCATGCTTTGAAGAGGGAATGAGTTGTTGGCAAGGTTGGATAACAAATGGAGGTTACCATGGCAGTGATGCAAACCTTGAGCTATGCACATACCCCAAAGCCCAAAGTTAAGCTATTGTTGACTGACTGGTGCTAATTAAGGGAAAAAGGACAGATGGGGAAGCCAACTTGGAGTTACAACATTCAGCTTGTAATGAGTGTTAGGAAGGAGTTTGAACATTCAATCAGTTTCTTGATATGCAGCAAGGCTCCACATTAGACAGAGAATCAAGTGGGTTTTGAGGGGAAAAAAATGTTTTACAGCAGCTCTGGGGCCCTACAAACTCTAGAAGGCTTCCCCCGCAGCCCAACGTAGAAAACCCTCCTTTAAGGCTCGTCCTTGACTCAGAGTCACAGAGCATTAAATACAAACAAAGCAGCCTGGGATGGCATTTCAAACGCAAGCAGAGATCATTTTATCTCAGTTCGAGTATAAGCTCCTCGGGTTCGCCTGTATTTGACAGCTAACCCAATGTTTCCATTGTATTAATGGAATGAGAACACTATTTATTTTTTATTAGGATAATTATAGGGCTCTCACAGCAAGTCAGTTTAGATTTCAAATGGGCAACACAACTCCAGAAACTCTGTGTTAGGCAGTAAACACAGTAAGTGGTAGTCTGCCTTTCCAACGGAGCAGGAGAAATCAACCAGAGAAGGAAAAAAAGGATAGAGCGGAAAGTCGAGGCAGATCACACACAGATCAGTCAGAGGGAGGGGGTTGGAGAGGGAGGGGGTCGGAGAAAGGCGAGCGAGATCAGCGGCAGGAGGAGGGAAAAAACAGCCGCAGAGGAAAGGTAAGGAAGGGAGAAGCCAGGCAATGTAGTCACAGATGCAGATGCGGAGAGATCAGGAGAGACTCACACAGGTGAGACCTGGAGGCGGGCATGTGGGGGAGGGGAGCGGGAAACGTCGTCTGGCGATCAAGGGACCCTACCTCCGCAGGGCAGTGTTTGTGGTAACTTTTCCAGATGGCTAAGTGTTTGACAAAAGAGAAAATTGCAAGGGGAAGCTGCGTGCAATGCTAAAAGATCGAGAAAGGGGTTTTAAGAAATCCGGAATTTTGTGTCTGGGTTCCAAAGAACTCCCAGGGCCAAGAACTGCGAGGGATAGTCATGTATATTTCATTCTGATATTGGCAACTGTTACGGGAGTGAGTGGAATTTGAGAGTTCCAGGTCTGGGTTTCAGAGCACGTCCAATGTTGCTTCTTCTGCTGCACCCGTGCTTATTGATGTAATGCTGGCCGGTCTCACAAGCTGTGCCCGAGCGTGCCGCTTGTCTTTCGTGTAACTGGCCCCAAGTGTAGGGTCCAAAGTACATGCGTTTAAGGATCACGAGCTAGGTGAGGAGGCGCTGAACTTGGCCGCAGGGATGTAAACGGCTTCGATATGGATTAAGATGCTGGGAGGGAGCGAAAAGGGATTGTTAGTTCTCTGGAACATCCGAAGTGGCAGAGGGGCTGAGAGGGGCTGGCTCCTGCCTTGGCTGATGGGGGTTGAAGGGGGCAACCGCTAGGGACCAGCGCTGGGCAATATGCCTGTAGGGGACCGTTAATAGGAATGGAAAAGCAAAGTGACCCACGGTGATGACAGGCACTAGCAAGCAGGAGCTGGAGCTGCTGTTAAAAGTCTTCCTTTTGTGATACCATGGTGAAGGGAAATTTGTTTTGCGGGGAGTGGGGCATTGATTCAGTAATCCCCCGGCATAAGTGGCTGTCAGAGTATTTCCTGCAGGAGACAGGAGGGAGGTCAGAGGCAGCCAGTACTGTAGAGGGGGCATCATAAGGGCGGTGGGGGGGGGGGGGCACAATCCGTGTATCACACAGATGGAACTCTTATCCCAGCTCTGCTGTCATGGAAGCTTTTAACCTTTCTGTGCCTGTCTCCTCTTTTTAAAAGTTGAAATCAGCTAAGTTCTTGGGAAGATTGGCCACAACAAACCCAGCACAGTACCCTTTTGCTCAGTATTTGGTTACTAGTACTACCTTTATTAGCAACCTCCTTCCATCCACATTTAAATTTCTGGTCTCAGGCAGATTGAGACAAGACAATTTCGCTGGATTCCTTCCTTCTTTATTCCCTCCTGTTTTTCATTTTTGCTCTCCTGGTTCTCTTTACCTCTCCTTTCTATTGTTTACGGATCTTTCATTTTTGTGCAAGGTAGTGAACGAAGACAGTGGAACTGATGTCTTGGTATATTTGTTCTGTGACTTGGAGAGGGTGGCAGTTCAGCTCCGTTCACATCTGGAGCTCCAACGACTAACCATGGGAACTCAGACTTCGCCGGGGAGTTGTTTTCTGCGGAGAGTGACCGTCTCTGCACTAAATTAGGAGGGACGGAAGGAGGGAATTGCTTGTAATTAGAAAAGACTTAAATGACTGAAAATACATTCTCGACTATGTAAATGGAAATTTTCCGATGCTTACAGCATTCCCTTGGGACTGATGGCAATCGCTGTGCTCAGCCCTGGCTCCTTGTTTGAAGTCCTGATCCACGTGTGAGAGGACAAAGGAGGCGACGAAGGTGGCGCCATCTAGAGGATGGCTGTTCTCCCACCCTCTTTCGATTTCACAAAGCTTGTCTTCTCAGAAGAAGTTTGAACTTATTTTGTTGCTTCTTCTGGTTCTCCAGTTGGCCAGAAAGAGAATTTACATGAAATTACTGGCTCTTAGAGGGAGGGCTACATGTTCTGTGGTCCAGCTGGCACTTCCCCAAAGAGACAGCATTCAAGATAGAAAAGCCGGCCCTTTGCGGAAAGTGATGCTCTCCTTCTCAGGGCCCTGCGTGTCTCCTCCGTTAGCTCTTCTCTCACCACTTCCTTTTCTGGTTTGTCTTCTTTTCATTGCTAGCCACTGGCCTTGACCACCAAATATTTGGTGCACTGGTTAATAATGCATTTTTTTAGAGAAATGGAGTCTTTGTGAACCTTAAAACTTCTTCAGAGAAGAGAAGGAGATGTGTCAGGCACATGTAATGGCAATCACCTTCAATGATAATCTATGAGGAAGGGAATGTGTGTCACATCCATGGAACACAGGACGACAAACCCAGTGGCTGGTCCTGCCCTCGTGAGGTTTACAGTCTAGTGAGTGGCACTCATAAAAGGGTAATTTAAGTGGGGAAAGAAAGTGAATTGTGTGACAATGAGTCATATGATCTGTTTTTTAAAACAATAACTATACATGGAGAGAAATATATGTGCTTTTGCAGCTATACGTATTCATTCAGTTACATGTACCTGATGCTATTCTAGATGTCAGAAATATAGCTGAGGATATGTGTGTTTATGTGTGTTTGGAGAAATGTATAGACAGTGTATATTCAATTTATTATCATTGGTTACCTGAAAGTTAGAGTAGAATAAAGGAGATATTCAATTCAATTGTTGTTCTTCAGTTTTGTTTTAATTACTTAAAATGAACTCAAATTATATCTATACTTTGAAAAATAATAGTGGAGCACTAAAGGAGTATAGAAATTTATATAATGCTGCCAGGTTGTGAGCTGATGGCCATGTGAGTAGCACAGACCATCAACGGGCAGTTTTAGAAAGTAGAACTTGGCCTGCACATGGTGTAAGATCAAGACTTTAGAGAATCCAGGAAGCAGAACAGGGGGAGGGAAGAGATCTGTGAAGACTAACATTGGAACAGGGATGTGCAAGAAGCTTCTGGCTGAGCAGAGGGTTTGCTTAAGAGAGGGGGTGTGTAATGTAGGGGACCAGATACAGGCACTTCCGTCTCTACTCTGAGACAAAAACACTATGTGACGCTGCAAGTGACTCTATTCCCTGGGCCTGTGAGATGGGAGGATTGGAAAAGAACAGTTCCAACATTTCCTCACGTTGGAGTAGTCTGTGCTCTTAAGAAACTAGAGAGAGATGTGATAAAAACCAAAGATGGAATGCCTTAAAGGGGAGGACACAGAATTTGCATGTAACCTACAGGCAGTGAGGAGTATCAAAGAATATGAGAATCTGTATCATGTGTAACTGTGAAAAGCCGTATTTCAGAAAAAGTAGATTGGCCATGATACACAAGACGACTGTCGAAGTGGCAGTAGTAGAAAGAGAGGGAGTTTGGTGGGGGAGAGAGAGAATTTAGAGGAAGGCTTCCAGTGAGTTGAAAGTCTCCTTCACAGTGATGAACTGTCATGTTCATCAGTAAAAAAGTCATGGGCCCACAATGGGGAGGCAATACGATAATGTAGGGAAAGACCTTCTGCACAAAAGAATGTAAGCTAATGATCTGAGAAAAAACAGAGAATTAGAAAATTACTATTTTTCAACCCTCAATGAAATAAGCATTTCAGGCAAGTATAGTCAGTAGGTGTAAAAAAAATTAAAATGAACGTTTTTGGAGTAAAAGGATATTCACACAGTCTCAAAAATCATCCCACAGATTGGTACTTACAAAGGAGCCATTCTAAAGGTGCCTTTAGAATTAGAGAGATCTGGAGGTCCTTAATCCAGAAACCAAACTTAGTATCACCAATAGGAGACAACCGCACATTTTGGCCCTCCTCCTAATGTGATACAATAAGAAGTACACAGTGTTATTCCCCAGATTTTGGTAAAAATGTTTGACCTGATTCTGATTAGGAAGGAAAAATTAGACAAATCCAGATCCAGAATGTAGAACAGTCTGTAAACATTTGGCCTGAACTCTTAAAAAAATAAAAAGAAGAAGAATGTCAATTTTATTTAAAAAAAAAATAAGGTAGTTTTTAAGATTAATAACAGCCAAATATGAGTAATACTGGATTCAATACTGGATTGAACAAAAAAAAAAAAACCTATAAAAGACATTTTGAGGTCAATTAAAGAAGTCTGAATCGGAATACTGGATGGTATAGAATTATTGTTAGCTTTCTTTGGTGTAATAATGGCAATGTGTTTATACAGGAAATATATAGATAGATAGCTGAGTAGACAGACAGACAGATACATATAGTCAGAGAAAGAAAGTAGAAGCCTGGGAGGGAGGATAAATGTGCCATATATCAGCAACTATTGAATCTTAATGAAATGTTATGGATGTTCATTATACTATTCTTTCAATTTTTCTGCTGTTTGACAGTTTTCAAAATAAATAGTTAGATGAGGTCAGGGGGTCTGTTGCAATAGCCTACGATAAGACTTAGAGGTAGGGTAATAAATTAGGTAAGAAAGAACAAAAGCAAAACATGTTTTCAAGGGAAATAGATTAATAAATATCATTTCTCAACAATACTGGTAAATACATTTTAATTTTCAGAATTTGTGTTTGTTCAGATCTCCTCCCCTTGATTTGATAGATGAAACCATTAAAAGAGAGGATTTTAGTCCTTGACACATTTTCTTGAACTCAGAAAACCTGGTTCCTGGAAGGTTTTGGGCTATGAGATGATGACCTTATTTTTAGGTGAGGAATAAATAAGAGAAATGCTAAAATGTGATTATAGACAATAGTCAGATGTCACGATACATGCAAGCCCAAACACAAAAGAATGTCATTTTCCTGAGGAACTATGGTCGGTCCTACATGCAGCAGCCAGAGTTTGAGTTTTGAATTAATGTATTTTGACCTCATTAATACTTTATTTAGCACCTTAGTCTTATTTAAGCCTTTCAGATTCTTTAGGAATGGACCATTTGACAGGTATGTCTCTACAGACAGTCTTTTATTTTCTTTAAAACGAATTTTAATACTTACGAAGAACATCAACTATGTAGGAAAGGAAAAAAAAAAAAGAACCAAGAATCTTTTTCACCTATATTATTATCTCATTAAGGCTTATTTGTAATTAGCATATTTATGTGAAAAATAATGTTGATCCAGTGTTTTTTATTGCAGGTGCTATTGTATTTTGGGGAGGACAGTTTTTCACTGTGTATAACTATGTCACAGTTTGCAGGACATTTAATATACCCCGGCTTGCACAATTAATGCTAATGCTGATCCCAAAATCTGACATTGTAAGAACAAAAAATATATACCCCTTCCCCGCATTTCCATACCCAGTTGAGAACTATTCTTAGACTTTAAGGCACTGAAGGCAGAGCCATTGCTTTCTTCACCAAGGCATCCCCAACTTAGTCTAAAGACTGCCACAAAGAAGACACTTGGTAAATATCTATTGAATTAATCTATGTAGTGTTTCAAAATTTGATTATTGACATTTACTCAGTTTTTCTATAAGCATCACTATAGTTTTAGTTTATTTTAGCAGTGTTTTTTGTTTTTTCTTGTCAAAGTAACACAAACCCTGAATGCAATAGTTAAAACTTCTTATATGCCTTTGAAACTTGTTGTGACAATACATGTTCACTTAAAGGTTGTTCAGATACTACTACAGGCTGTAAAATATAATACGATCCCTTCCTTCCAGCATTTCTCACCCGCATGGCCTCACCACCATAGCCCTTTGAAACTGCCATTAGCATTTAACATTGGATTGTTTAAACTTTTTGGGCACTCTCTATCAGATTATATACCCCTTTTCAAACAATCAGGGTTATATATACATACAGTTTTGCAACATATTTTTTCTTTAATTTAGCAATATATCATTGATATTTTTCAGTATCAGAATATTAGACATGTATGACATTACTTTAATGGCTGCATAGTATTTCATTGTATGGATATTTAATAATTCATTTAATCAATTTTCTGTTGATGGTGTTTTTAACAGATAATTAAATTTAGTGATAGTTTAATTTTAGAAACCATAGAAAATTAAGTTCTTAAAAAAATAGGACTTCCAGCCAAGATGGAGGCATAAATAGACAAATTTTGCCTCCTTGCACAATGACAAATTTAAAAACAAAAAATAACCAGAACTACCAGGAAAACAATCTGTACAGAAGTCTGACAACAAAACGGTTAAAGGAGAAACATTCATCCAGACTGGTAGGAGAGATGGAGATGGGCAGCTGGGGTGGAGAGGACCCATGGCAAGGCAGTGGCTAGAGGACTGTGAGGTCCCACACTCATGTGTGGATAAATCTGGAGGAACAACTGAGGAGTGAGACAGACCGTGCAACCCTGGGTTCCAGCACAGGAAAAGAAAGCCTCAAAACCTCTGATTGAAAAAACTTGTGGAGGTTGTGGCAGTGGGAGAAACACCGAACCTCACAGGAGAGTTCGTTGGAGAGACCCACAGGGTCTTAGAATGTACACAAGCCCGCCCACCTGCAAATCAGCACCAAAAGGGCCCGATTTGCTTGTGGGTAGCAGAGGAAGTGACTGAAATCGGGTGGATAGCTGAATAAGTGGCATTGTTCCCTCCCTGGCCCCTCCTCCACATACAGCACCACGATGCAGTGACAAGGGTTGCCCGCCCTGGTGAATAACTAAGGCTCCATCTCTTACAACATAACACGAGTGCTCAGACAAAGAAATGTGGCCCAAAGGAAAGAACAGATCAAAACTCCAGAAAAAGAACTAAGTGACAAGTAGATAAAAAACCTATCTGATGCAGAGTTCAAAACACTGGTAATCAGGATGCTCACAGAAATGGTTGAATATAGTCACAAAATAGAGGAAAAAGCGAAGGCTATGCAAAGTGAAATAAAGAAAAACATACAGGGAACCAACAGTGAAGAGAAGGAAACCAGGACTCAAATCAATGATTTGGAGCAGAAGAAAGAAATAAACATTCAGAGACCAAAACAGAATGAAGAAACAAGGATTCAAAAAAGTGAGGAGAGGCTTAGGAACCTCCAGGACAAATTTAAATGTTCCAACATCCAAATTGTAGGGGAGCTGGAAGAAGAGGAAGCACAAGAAATTGAAAACTTATTTGAAAAAATAATGAAGGAGAACTTCCCCAATCTGGCAAAGGAAATAGACTTCCAGGAAGTCCAAGAAGCCTAGAGAATCCCAAGGAAGTTGGACCCAAGAAGGCACACACCAAGGTACATCATAATTACAATACCCAAGATTAAAGATAAAGAAAGACTCTTAAAAGCAACTAGAGAAAAAGAGACAGTTACCTACAAAGGAGTTTCCATAAGACTAGCAGCTGATTCCTTGTAAGAAACCTTGTAAGCAAGAAGGGGCTGAAAGAAGTATTTGAAGTCACAGAAGGCAAGGACCTACATCCAAGATTACTTTATCCAGCAAAGCTTTCATTTAGAATGGAAGGGCAGATAAAGTGCTCCCCAGATAAGGTCAAGTTAAAAGAGTTCATCATCACCAAGCCCTTATTATATGAAATGTTAGAAGGACTTATCTAAGAAAAAGAAGATAATAAAAAATATGAACAGTAAAAGGACAACAAACTCACAACTATCAACAACTGAACATAAAAAATAACCCCCCCCCCCAAAAAAAAACAGCCCTGGCTGGTGTAGCTCAGTGGATTAAGCTCGGGCTGGGAACCAAACGGTCACTGGTTCGCTTCCCAGTCAGGGCACATGCCTGGGTTGCAGGCCAGGTCCCCATTGAGGGCCATGTGAGAGATAACCATACATTGCTGTTTCTCTCCCTCTCTTTTTCCCCTCCCTTCCCCTCTCTCTAAAAAAATAAAAATAAATAAAATCTTTAAAAAAACAACACAAAAACAAACTAAGCAAACAGCTAGAACAGGAACAGAATCACAGAAATGGAGATCACATGGAGGGTTATCAGCAGGGAGGAGGAGGGGGTGAATGGGAGAAAATGTACAGGGAATAAGAAGCATAAATGGTAGATACAAAATAGACAGGGGGAGGTTAAGAATAGTATAGGAAATGGAGAAGCCAAAGAAATTATATATATAATCCATGGACATGAACTAAAGCGGAGTGGTGGGGCGGGACGGCGGGGGAGGAATCCTGGTGGGGGCAATGCAGGGCAGAGGGGAATAAAGGGGAGGTAAAAAATGAGACAGCTGCACAATCAATAAAATATATTGAAAAAAATAAAAAATAAATGAGTATTTGCAGTCAGTCTACTGATTTCCAAAGGGATAGCATGCTGAGCAAACTCAGTAGGTTGCTTTGATTAGCACCATCCACTAAGGAAAGAACTCAGCTTTAAATATGACCCTAACCTAAAGGAATCTGTCAGTCTGGAAACATAGAACACCTCATGCCAGCATAGAAGGTGAGGTGACAAGCAGATCTTTGAGAACAGGATTTAAGTCTCACCCCCAGAGTTTGACCCTTTGCCTGAGCAATTTGGGATTTGAGTAAGTTTATCCTTAGCAACAGTGTTTCAGAGGGCACTGAGACATGGAATGTGGGCTTCAAGGATATTTCCACCATGATACCCAGAGAGACGTTTGCACCAACAGAGTCCCCTGCACGAAGTACAATGTGGTGACTAGAACCCTGGAATCAAGAGACTGAATCTGTCACTGGTTTTATGGGTCACTTTTTTCCCTTTAGCTTATTCTCTTTCAAAGTACAAGCCATTCTGCCAAGCCCTAAGTGGCAATAGAGCCCCAAAGGGACAGAGAGTTTTTATACCAGCAAAGCTAACAGCACAATCTGAGACAGAAACCAAGTATAGCATGAATGAAGGGTCAGCAGGATTGCATAGAAGAGCAAGGAGCTACTTCTGCATAAGAGGTGCCCATATCTGACTGATCAGCTCTCATTAGAGAGCATTTTAAAAGTGAAGATTCTTGAGCCCACCTGTTATGGGAGAAACTCCCAGAAACTCAGTTTTTCTTGCCAATGCAGTAAAAAATACAGATCAGGGAGCCTACTAGTGTGCAAGGAAAGTTTATTAGTGCTAAGTTCTAATGGGAGACGAAAGCAAGGGTGGCTAGATCAGGGGTGGCTAAGTTCTAATAGGAAAGCCAAAGCAAGGGTGGCAAAAGCAGGGTGGCCAGAGGCTGGGTGGCCAGGGGCCCTGGCTAGAGTCCGGCTGTCTAGGGCCACCCCCACATTGTGGCAGGAAAGGTCCAAGAGGGCCAAGAGAGTGAGTCCTTTGTTCTGAGGACTTATATAGTTGATGGGATGGGGGTCGGGGAGTTACATATTGATTGGTGGGTAAAGGTGGTGCTAGCTTCTCCTCTGGGGAGATGTGACTACCCAAACATAGGTATGGGAGTCTGTTAGCCAAAATCCTTATCTTGCTCGAGACTTCATTTGTTCATTTTGCATATATGATAGAGACAGGCAATTAACCAAAGTTGTTTTAGTGGCTTTTCTTTGGGCACCGTACACCCCTTCTTCCCCCTTCTATGCCTTGGAATGAATACACAGTCTCAAGGTTTTCCTTTTCCCAGCTAGTGGAGATGATACACACAGACTTTCAAGGGCTCGCCCCTGCACTATCATAGTTTACTTGTGTTGTTTGGAATGCCTGGTAGTGTTGTCAAACCAGGCTGAGGACTATTGGGTCACCAGGTGAGGCAGTCCTCCTTTGCTTTTAGCCTCCTGTGTTAAGTTCTTGTTAGATGGCAATAGTGAGGGCCCTGCCTTTATTTCCCCTGTGGCTGCTCATTCCTAAGTGCTAAAAGGTGTTGCCGGGCAACCGGGATGCCAGCCCCGGGCCAGCAACAGCAGGGCAGTCTCAGAGCTCTTCCTATGCTATCTCCTGCAACACACTCTCAAAGATTCTGATCCACTGAGTTCAGTTTAGTCAACCATTCTCTAGCTACATGACAAATTCCCTCCAAAAAGGCCTCTGATCAGCACCTTGCTCTTAGTAAATATGCAATAAAGAATTGTTAAATAAATTTTAATCATTTAAATAAAATTACATGATCTAACAGTCATAAGCAATCATTAATTCAAGAAACATTAAGTATCTACATAGTGTTCCAGGCATAAGAGGTTTAGAGGTAAAAGAGACAAAATCCCTACCCACAGGGAGCATTTCTTAGGGTGGGTGAGGTAATGAACAAGCAAAACAGCAGGCAGGCCTAAGTTCTATAAGAAGTTAAAACAGGATGTTAAAGATAGGCTGGAAAACTATTTATTTATTTACTTTTATCTTAAGATCTTTCAAATATTATATTTATCTAGGTATACCTTTTTAAATCAAGTTTATGGGCATGACATTGGTTCATAAGATTATATAGGTTTCAAATGTACAATTCTATAATACATCATCTGTATATCGCTCAGTGTGCTCACAACCCAAAATCTAGTCTCCTTCTATCCCCATATATTTGACCTCCTTTACCCTCTTCGACCTCCCACTCTTCTTTTATAAATACGATACATGCATGAAATAACTGTTCTTCCTCAGGACCGTTTGGTTAGCTTCTTGAGGACGGTTGTGAACATAAAATCTATGCCCATGAGGGGGAACTGACTGAACAGAAAGCATCCCAGCTCATTTTCATACAACTGTTGATGATGATGACGATGTAGACAATGATGATAATTTGTTATAAAATGAATCATCTGGGATGAGTGCTAACATGGATAAGGTATCAGAGCAACAGGAGTAAACAGAAACTATCCAAGGCAAACTAGGGACATATATGGTTGCTCTCTATTTGTAGTAATAATATTTTTCCCTTTGCCTATTGTTATATTGAATGTACTAATTAAGTACATATAAAGAATTCTCATTGTTTAAGGGTTAGTTTAATAATTCTGAAGTATAATGGCTGTGATTTTATTTTAACTTCTACATTAACTGTAAACACATTCTATTAGTATTCAAATTTACATATATGTAGGGCATGATCTTAGAGTAATATTTTTGTATTAGGTTGATAAAACTGAGATACAGTTCAGAGAACTGAAAACAACTGTTCAGAAAAAAAGAACTGTCGATAAAACACTGCTTTGCTACCTTTGATAGAAGTTTGTTGCTTCTTTTCTTCTCTTTCTTCAATCTTGAAAGGGATAATTGGAGGGTTTTTTCCTTTTTACTGAATTTATTGCAGTGATACTAGTTAACAAAAGTATACAGGTTTCAGGTGCACAATTCCACAACGCATCATCTGTACACTGTACTGTGCGTTCATCAGCCCAACGCGAGTCCCCTTCCATCACCTTTTATCCCCACTATACCTTCTTCCAGCATCTCCTACCCCACCCCTTTCCCAGTAATCCCACTCACGGCACAAACAACAGTGTGGAAAGCTACTTTAAACTGGGTAGCCAGCAAAGAGCTCTCTGAGGAATTGGCCTTGAATCTGAGACTTACGGAAAACAAGGGATCAAACGTGAGAAGATCTAAGGAAGCGCGCTGCAGTGAGAAAGACAGCAGCCCCAAGGCTGGAGGAAGTTGGGTGTAGGTGAAGCGGAATGAAGCCTTGTAGCTGTAGAACAGTCAAGGAGGGAGGCAGCTGAATGCGGGAGAATCAGAAGGACGAGTTGAGGTTATGGTGAGTTGTTTGGATTTTATTCAAAGCACAACAAGAAGCCAAAAAATTTAGCAAAAAAGAGACATGATATGATATATACTCTGAAAAGATTGTTCTGGCTCTTGGGTCTAAAGTGGATAGAGAAGGGAGCCAGAGTGACAGCAGAGAGCACAAAAAGGAGCCGTGGCAGTGTCCCTGGAGGGATGGTGGCATGGCCCAGGGTAACAAGGGTGGAGCCGGAGAGAGAGGCTGGAATTGAAATATGGTTTGGAGCTGGAGCACACGACATGCTGATGGATTACTCGGGGAGGTGGGACGGAAAGAGAATTAAGGTCAGCACGTAGATGCTGATTTGAACACTTGATGTTAGTATTAATATTTGCTGAAAGTGGAAAAGTTATCCAGAAACAGGGTTAAAAGAAAATTAAGAGTTTGCTTTTCAGCATGATGAGTTTGAAAAACCTTAGACATCCAACTGGACAGTCAAGTAAGCAGATAGATTTAGAAATCCAGAGCTGAGAGAAAAATCAGAGCTCAAGATACTAGGCCTGTCTTATATTTGTATATCACATATAAGGAAGGTTTCCACTATTTTTATTTACATATTCTTATAAGATAGTTACCTGATTACTCAAAATGCATGAATCCTGTAAGTTATTTACTGTGTTTTGGCCAGCAGTAAGTGGGTTTGGATAGCCAAATTTTGTCTTATCATTTTTAGTTAAAGACTCCAAAATGATCAGCCCTCTATAAACACCCTGGTAAACCAAAACATTTTTAAACTTTTTTTTAAACATATGCCCATTTTTGCATCAGTAAGCCATATTTAAAAGGGATGCTAATTGTAACTGCTAAGGCATGTAAATATTCAGTATCAGTTTCTCATTTTGCCTCTGCTCCAGGATTCTGGTCTTGAGCTCTCATGCAGCAACTGTCAGAAATGTTATCACTCTCCACCAAGTGTAACAGCCTCCAGGAGGAGAGGGAACGTAATTAGAAATTTCCACTTCAAATACCATTTCTAGTTCATTCACTCTGAGATGTGCTAGAGGGTATTTAAAAGTTTAATGCTGAATGAACTGTTTGTTTTTCTCAAGTTGTCAACAAAATACAGATTGCACATGGAATATATTTGTTTATTAGGCAGAAGAAGGGACCTCAGAAGTTTAGCATGAGGCTGTCCTTCTAGATGAAGAAGCTGAGGCCCCGAGAGGTAACGGGACCGCCCAAAGTGAGATAAAGTAGCAGCAGGAGGGGACCGAAACCCGGACTCCTGACCGCCAGGACAGGGCTTTCCAGGGCACCGTGCTTCCTCCCGCCACGGCCGTGCACCCAGCACTTCCCCGGGTCTGCTGAGTCTGTCCTGAGATACCTTTATGCTTGCCCAGATCATCCTTTGGGTGTGTCAGGGGAGGGGTCAATACAGCTAATAATTCTATGTCCTTCTATGTACCAGGCCCTGTTGTAAGTGTTTTACCTGCATTAACTAATCTAACCTACAGCCACTCTGTGAAGTGGGTTCTCTTTCTATCCCCATTTCGTACAAGACTCTTCCACATCCGGGTCTAGTCACATCAGGGCACTCACCTTTGAAACACCACGGCTAAAATGATTATTAACGTGAACTATTTTTCCAAGCTCCGGACAGATATGTTCCAACTGCCTACAAGATGTCCAGTAGACACAGTAAATTCTATGTGCCTTAAAATGAATTACCCTTTTGTCCAAACCCACTTTCCACCCTGCGTTCTCATCTCGATCGTGTTCTCATCTTGATTAAAGGTATCGTCTTCCCTCCAATCACCCTTCTCACCCCTCGTCCTCCATGCATTCAGCACTATGCGTATTATTCAAACTCTAGTTTGTTCCCAGAGGCGTCTGAGGAGAACAGCTCTATGGAACCTCCTTCTGCGCCCTCTCTCAAGTCTGTGCGCATTTCCCGTTGTAAATTCCGTTCTCATTTTTCTAGTTCAGGTCTTCATCATCTACCACTTGGAACATTGCAATAGTCTCCCATCTGATTATCCAATTCTTGATCACTTAGTTCTTCAACTCCAACATTTCATTGTTGCCCTAGTTACCCGCCCAACACAAATCAAATTGTGTTCAATGCCTCTGTAAAGCCCTCCCTCAGCCACTTACTAACCAAACTTCTTTTTTAAAGATTTTATTTATTTGTTGAGAGAGGCAGAGAGAGAAGGGAGGGAGGGAAGGGAGGAAGAGAGGGAGAAAAACATCAATATAAGAGAGAAACATTGACCAGTTGCCTCTACCACTCACCCCAACCAGGGACTGAACCTGCAACCCAGGCACATGCCCTGCTGGGGATTCAAATCAGCCACCCTTCACTTTGCATGACGACACCCAGCCCACTGAGCCATGCAGGCCAGGCCTGACAAAACTTCTTAACTTGGCATTCAAGGTCCTCTTGTGCGGGTACCATGTCTCTTCTCTCTCTCTGCATGCTCTATACCAACCACCCCAGCCTGCTCACCATTCAGGTTTAAATGGGATATTTATAGTTTCCTTGCCTCCTACACAAGTATGTGATAAGGATCAGTTAATACACGAGAATGCTTCTATTACATTTGTTTGTTTATGTTTCACCTATTTCGGTAAGAAATGTGAGGTGGAGAAACAGCTTTCTAACTGTAAAACACTTTGCGATGTTATTTTTAAACCATGCAAATCATTGAATCTGGAATCACAGGGACCCTAGAGATGGGGGGCACCCAGCAGCTTCTGTTTCCCACAGCAGTGGATGCATTGGCCTGAGTCACTTAGTGACCGAGTTAGCAACTGACCTGAATTTCCACCTCACTACATCACATCACTTCAGGAAAATGGAAATAGATTTTTTCCTCATGAGAAAAGATGGAGCCTTCTACATTTATTCAATTCACTGGTAATATATCTGCTGATCTTACTATCTCTAGTCTCTCTGAATAAAGGAGAAATTGTTTGATTCTGCCCCACTTTCTTCCCTGCTGTCCCCCTGCCACTTACCAACCAGACCCCCAACAGTGAAATAATTTGTTTGAAACAGTCCTTTGTGTTCTGTACCGGACTTATTTTAATTGAAATCTAGTGCCAATTATCTAGCCCTTTCCCACTGGGCCACCCCTTTGTCTTTTTCCACAGTTAATAATTCTGTTAAATTTGTATTTCTTAGCTACTCTTAACTATTCCAAGACAATCTTATACCTAATCTATTCCTTAATTTTATTATTGCTAAAAAAAAAAAAAAAGCCATTCTGAAGTCTGGGTTTCATAGATAATGGATATGCTATAATACAGATAGCCACCACTGATTGAGAAAATCATACTCAGTGTGCCAAGTATTATGTTAAGTACTTTGTTTGTATTATCTCTAATTATCCAAGCAACAACCCAATAAAATTAAGGTTAATATCTTTTATTGCATATGAGAAAACCGAAGGTCAAAGGAGCTAAGTAACTTACCCAAGTTCCTGAGGTCATATACAGAGTTGGTAAATAAGGAGACCAAGATTTGAATCCTATCCTTTGCAAGTCTAAACCCAGTAGTCTTCCCAGGGCACTGTTTCCATAGCAGACGGATGACGTGAGCTGGAAAGGAAAACCTCAGCAGCCAGTCAGGAGTGCTGCTCCCTGAGCAGAATCTCCAAAGGGACAGATTCAACTTGGGAGGCTCTTAATAGGGCTGGCGATAGCACAGGGCTCCTGCATATTCTCTGTGTTTTCTCTAACTGTAAGCAGCAATGCTAAAATAATATTTCTCAATTCTCAGCTGAGGAATGGTTACCCATTGCAGTCACAATAAACTCCAAATTTACTAAAATGTCTTATGCCTATACCACCAAATCCTCGAGATACAGTAATATGTCACTGTTAGGAATGCAGACTCTTAACCAGAATGCCTGGGTTCAATTCCAGGCTGTACCATTATTAGCAGTGAAACCCTGGGTAAGTTATCTAATCTGTCTCTGCCCCAGCAGATTTCTCAATAAAATGGGCATTTTTATGTGTTCTTACATCATAGAGCTTTTGTGAGGGTTAATGGAATTGGTATATAGAAAATGCTTAGCTCTGGCTGGTGTAGCTCAGTGGATTGAGCGCTGGCTTGCAAACCAAAGAGTCACTGGTTCAATTCCCAATCAGGGCACATGCCTGGGTTGTTAGCCAGGTCCCCAGTAGGGGGCATGTGAGAAGCAACCACACATTGATGTTTCTCTCCCTCTCTCTCTCCTTCCCTTCTGTCTAAAAATAAATAAATAAAATCTTAAAAAAAATGAAAGAAAATGTTTAGAACTGTGCCTGCCACAGAGTTAAGTACACACACGTTAGTGATCAGCATCACCTCCATCACCATCATCACCTTCATTTCTTTTACCTCTTCCCCACTTTCTTTTCTTTCCTCTGCCCTTCAGGTACCAATGACTTTCTTTTCTTCAGATGTGCCATACCCTGACACACCTCCACACTGCCCTATCTGCCTCTCTCTCTGCCTAGAGTACTCTTGCTACTCCTCTGCCCTTCCCTCTCTCCACAGCCCTTCCTGGATAACTCATTCAGATCTTGTTTCTGATGTCACTTCTTTCAGAAAGCCTTCTTACACCTCCTCATACCTCAGAAGGGGCCCCTCCTCTGTGTCCCAGAGTGTTCTGACCTGTTTTTGTCATAACACTTACCACCAGGTACTTAATTTTCGGTTTACCTGTCATTGTCTCCTACTGAACAGTCAATTGCTCGACAACGGCTATGTGTCACTGTGGTTCACTTAAACTGGAAAAGGAAATGACTAAAATGGATGTTTTAAAGAAATGAAATTTGTACCAGCACTGTATTTAGCTCTAGATACTTCACTAGGAGCCCATTAAAGGAAAATAATTGTAGTGAATATCCGTGTTGCCATAATTGGCCTCGTATACATGCAACCAGAGGCAAATTATCACTTGGTGAGAATTATATGAAGGGGTGGAAAAGGGAGTGAGGTCATTTAACTCAGGGTCACATAAAGCTTAGATGACCACTGACCTGGAATAATGTAGTGCAAATCCCTTTTTCACCCATTCACCTGTCTATTCATTCACCTCTTCAGTTCTTATGCACCTGCCGTTTGCCAGGCCCTGTGCTAGGGGCACAAGTTCCAGTAAGACAAGCTCCTTCCTTTAGGAGTTCACAAATAAACACATTCTACACGTCTGTTCACACTGAATCTTCAAGGACTAAGAGAATTTTTTCAGGTGAGGAAAGGGTGTAAAATTATGTTCTAGATAAGGAAACTAGCCTTGCAAGTATGCACAAATGCCTGAATCAGAGAAATGAAAAGGTTCAACATGGTTGGGGGTGGTGGGAAGGGCATATGAATAATGTGGTTGTCTAGGCTTAAAGGTATACATTGGTGGCTGCAGATAATCACAAAGGCTCTCCCCATTTCTGAAATTCTTTCATTCTGATATTATCCTTTCTATAATACTAAGAAATACTAGAGAGCATAGAGTTATTTTTCAGGGAACTCCTGATCCCCGGGCCAGGGGCCCTAGTGTCTGAAGTAGAAAACATAATGCTCATCTTAAAAAAGAAAGTTTAACTCTTAATTTGCTATAACATTCTCCTTCACATCAGTATCTGAAAAAAAAAAAACAAACAAACAAAAACAAAAACAACAACCACCTTATAACCACTTAAATTAACTAGAAGTCCTAAACTTCCTATCCATTACTATCTTGGTTATAAAAAGGACGTCATAACAAATGGAACTCAATGATTTCTATGATCTGAGCACAGTTGTATACATAAGGCCATGGCAATAGATGGGACTTTTCCCCAAGCCTTCTGCTTCAGCTCTACATGGTCTGATCATCGTAAGCTGGGCCAAATGTCTAAACCCAGGTGCTCGGGCCCATTACTCCCCTGACCACAGTGTCACACCCAAGGGTGCGCTGTCAGTCTCAGGGAACTTGGAAGGCAAACTTCAGAACTGGAATCTTGCAGGCACAGACCCTTAGAATTAGATAGGATATTAAGAGAAGGGCGATAGAAAATGGTAGGTAAGAGCTCAAAAATTTTAGACTATTTATAATTCTTAACCTTTTGCAACTATTTAACCTTGAACAAGTTAGTGATTCCCTCTGAGCTCGGTTTTCTTATTTATAAAATCAGAAAAATAATCCCAGACTTCTGAAGATTCAATGAGAAAATATATAACTATCACCTGTAATATTAAATGAAAAAATGTATAAATATCACCTGTAATATGAGCACGCTTGATAATCAGTGAATGATAACAACGACTATCACTATTAATCTCAACACAAATTAATGGCATCCAATCTCCCAGTCCATGCTTCAAGAAGAGAAAATTCAAACTGAGGCAGAAAAATAGAAATAATAAATATATGAGGCTGTGTCACACTTGGTATTTTAAAATGCCTTTTCAATGATGTAAACTGTTTTTGAATTCTTCTGAAACTGCTATTTGAGCAAAGATTACTGATAAAAACTCAAGCCCCAGGGATAGAAATAAGAAGCAAAGTAACCTTGAAAAGTTTGAAAGACTGAAAGAGAACATGCATGCTAAAACCTGGAGGAAAATCAACAGGGGCACAGTCAATGGGGTATTGTTCAGGATGAGAGCAACATCTAATGCACTACAAATGGAGAGACCCTTGTAGAAAAAGGCCTAAGGCAAACAAGATTTGCTTATTCCTGGCCCAGTGGAAAACAAACACACACCCATCGTAGGGAATGTCTGCTTCAGGGAAAACAGTGAAACTCTGGCTGGTCCTCACCCTGTACAAACTCTGATATGGCTTAGGGCAAGTCCCTTCCTTTAATGGAGATCATCTCTAATGTGCATGTAAGTGCTGGGTGAGCAAGTTTCTAAGTCTCTTCCCGTGCTGAAGTTCGTGTTCCTAAAGGGGAAAAAAAATGAAGTAACCCATACACTCTATTCTGTACTGGTTAATTTGCATCAGATTTTATTTATTCACTTATAATCACAGCTCTTTGAAGAAATACAGTAATAAAGATACTATTTGCTGAATGCCTATTTGTGCCAGGCTCTGTGTTAAGGGCTTTACAGATATTTTCTTATTTATTTCATGCAATAGCCCTGATATGTAGGTATTGTACCCATTTTACAGGTAAGGAAGCTGAAGTTCAATGGATTTAAGTCAGTTTTCCAAGTTACGTAGATAGAACTGGTAGACTCAGGTTTGAAACTCAATTCTCTGTGAATCCAAATCTTTTGTTTCTTCTCACTTTTTCATGTTCCCTTAGTTCACTAACTTGAGGAAATTTAGAGTCTAATTGGAATATCGAAAGATGTAGAGCCCTGGCTGATGTAGCTCAGTGGATTGAGTGTGGGCTGCAAACCAAAGGGTCACCGGTTCAATTCCCAGTCAGGGCACATGCCTGGGTTTCAGGCCAGGTCCTCAGGAGGGCCACGTGAGATGCAACCACACATTGATGATTCTCCCAATCTCTTTCTCCCTCCATTCCCTTCTGTCTAAAAATAAATAAATAAAATCTTTAAAAAGAAAGAAAGAAAGAAAGAAAGATGTAGAAATTTGATTCTATAAAGGAAAGGTTCAAAAACGGTAGTTGTTCCACTGGTTCTCACATCAAACACCAAAATCTATTCCAGTAGATGAAAGATTAAATGGCTAAAAATTAAACTACGGTGTACTAAAAGAAAACATGGGTAATTTTAAAAATATATTAGAAAGGGAAAGATACAGTACAAAACTCAAACACTAAAAAGGAAAAAAAGCAATAATTGTGACTATATAAACATTTTAAACCTTTTTAAGTGTATTTTATTGTCCTCCCCTTAGTTTATGTCCATGGGTCATTCATACAAGTTCTTTGGCTTCTCCTTTTGCTATACTATTCTTAACCTCCCCCTGTCTATTTTGTACCTACCATTTATGCTTCTTATTCCCTGTACCTTTTCCCTCATTCTTCCCCCACCCCCTCCTCACTGATAACCCGCCATGTGATCTCCATTTCAGTGATTCTGTTCCTGTTCTAGTGGTTTGCTTAGTTTGTTTTTGTGTTTTCTTGACGTTCAGTTGTTGATAGTTGTGAGTTTGTTGTCCTTTTACTGTTCATATTTTTTATCATCTTCTTTTTCTTAGATAATTCCCTTTAACATTTCTTATAATAAGGGCTTGGTGATGATGAACTTCTTTAACTTGACCTCATCTGGGAAGCACTTTATCTGCCCTTCCATTCTAAATGATAGCTTTGCTGGATAGAGTCATCTTGGATGTAGGTTCTTGCTTTTCATGACTTTGACTACTTCTTTCCAGCCCCTTCTTGCCTGCAAGGTCTCTTTTGAGAAATCAGCTGCTAGTCTTACGGGAACTCCTTTGTAGATAACTGTCTCCTTTTCTCTAGCTGTTTTTAGGATTCTCTCCTTCTCTTTAATCTTGGGTAATGTCATTATGATATGCCTTGGTGTATACTTCCTTGGGTCCAACTTCTGTGGGACTTTCTGGGCTTCCTGGAATTTCTGGAAGTCTATTTCCTTTGCCAGATTGGGGAAGTTCTCCATTATTTTTTCAAATAAGTTTTCAATTTCTTGTGCTTCCTCTCCTCCTTCTGGCATCCCTGCAATTTGGATGTTGGAACACTTAAATTTGTCCTGGAGGTTCCTAAGCCTCTTCTCATTTTTTTGAATCCTCTTTTCTTCATTCTGTTTTGGTTGAAAGTTTATTTCTTCATTGTGCTTCAAATCACTGATTTGAGTCCTGGTTTCCTTCTCTTCACTGTTGGTTCCCTGTATGTTTTTCTTTATTTCACTTTGTATAGCCGTCGCTTTTTCATCTGTTTTGTGACTATACTCAACCATTTCTGTGAGCATCCTGATTACCAGTGTTTTGAACTCTGCATCAGATAGGTTGTTTATCTGTTTGTCACTTAGTTCTTTTTCTGGAGTATTGATCTGTTCTTTCACTTAGGCCATATTTTATTGTCTTGGTGCACCTGTTACATTGTAAGGGGTAGAGCCTTAGGCATTTGCTAGGGTGGGGCAGCCCAGGTTGCTGAGTTGTGGCACTGTATTTGGGGGAGGGATCTGAGAGGGAACAATGCTGCTTGCTTAGCCCTTGGAGGGCTTTCAGTCACTTCCTCCACTACCCACAAGCAAATTAGGCCCTTTTGGTGCTGATTTTCAGGTGGGTAGGCTTGTATACATTCTAGAGACCTTGTGGGTCTCTCCAACGAACTTTCCTGTGAGGCTGGGAGTGTCTCCCACTGCTCCTACAACCCCCATAGACTTTTACAGCCAGAGGTTTTGAGGCTTTCTTTTCTCACACTGGAACCTGGGGTTGTGTGATCTCTCATGCTCCCCATTTGTTCCTCCCAGTTTATCAGCACGCATACGTGGGACTGCCCAGTCCTCCAGGTGCCACCTTACCACGTGTCCTCTCTGCCCAGGCTGTCCATCTCTGCCCCTCCTACCAGTCTGAATGAATGTTTCTTCTTTCACTCCTTGGCTGTTGGACTTCCACACAGTTCAATTTTCTGGCAGTTCTGGTTATTTTTTGTTTTTAAATTTGATGTTGTCCTTCTTTTGGTTGTGCAAGGAGGCAAAGTGTGTCTACCTACACCTCCATCTCGGCGGAAATCCAAAGTCCATTTTAAACTTCATGTATGGCAAGAAATAACATACAAGGGAAAAGTTAAAATAGTTAAAATGTAATAACACAAAATACAAATACCAAACTAGTAAGAATATTTTTAATAGTTATATAAAATGGAGCACTAATCTTTTTACCATGCAGATAAATTTTTTAAAAAGCAAACTATCAAAATAAAAAAATAAACAAATTAAGTCAATGGACATTTTATGCAAAAAGAAATTTAAATAATCAACAAACATAAAAAGATGGTTAACCTCACAATTGGAGAAGTGCAATCATTTTAAATACAATTGTCTACCTATAAAAATGGCAAATGGCAAATATTGATGTATGTGCAATTTTACAAGAGTGTGAAAAAGTTGCCAATTTTATATTATTTGTGAGAGTATATATTAATGTTACATTTTTGGAGGCAACTTGCCATTAGCTATCAAAATTTAACACTCATACCTTTTATTCCACAACTTATTGTTCAATGGTGTTTATTTCAGGATTGTTTATAATAAAATGCTGAAGCAATGTAAGGGTCCATCAGTTGTGCACTGGTAAAGTAAGTTGTTTTACCTTGAACAGTAGAACTCTCCACAGTTATTTTAAAAAGTTGACCATATATCATAATGTGTGAATGAGGAAAGCTGTCTAAGATACACAAGGGTGGGCAAAAGAAGGTTAATAATAGTAATAATAAATAATAAAATAATAATTAAATAATACAAGAGTAAACTGTTTTGCATACTCACAACTGTAAACCTACTTTTGTCTAGGCCTGTGTTTTACCCCTGTATTCTACCCCTGTATTTCCCAGGGAATTTACCTTTCAGAAACACATTTTTAAGTGTTTGTGGTAGCAAAAAGGTGGACAAAACTGTAACCACATCAATAGGGATAATATTGAAAAAAGTGCTCTTACAATCATACCATAGAATAGGCACCCATTAAACAGGTAGAATGATATCAGCTGATATTGAAGATGTCCATCATATATGCTTTAATAAAAAGCAAAACAAAAACAAGTTATAGTATTATATATATAATGTGATCCTATGTATTTAAATAAAAAGGCAATAGTATATAAAAATATGACGAGAAAGAAGCAAGTCACGTGCCTGCAGGTACCGACCATAGATTTCTATAAAGGATGCACCAGAAACTGCTAACAGTGGTCACCAAGGGAGTGCAGACAATAAAGGGACCTTTCACTTTTCTTACATACTTTTCTGAAATGTTAGAATTCATTTACCAAAAGCATATATTATTTTAAACAAAAAGCTAACTGTTTGACCAGAGAAGAGGTTATCTGGTCCATGACTTGGGCATTCAGCTTCCTGTAGGCAAAAGCCCAGATCAAATTACTTTTCCTGTCTCTTCCAGCTCTGAGTCATACTTCTGACTTCAATGCCTGGACAACCTCTGAAATGACTTTCGCCCTCCAAGGACTTAATCTGAAGTTGTGTAGTTTATGGGGGCAGTTAGAGCCCGAACTCTTCCAGACAAACTCAGGCAGGAGAGAATGAGGCTCAGGCTGGTGACATGACAGTGACTCAGCTAGTGAGTGGCACTGGCAGGCCAAGCCTAGCTCAGCGCACTTCCCAATGTACTGTGTAGTCAACGCTTTCAGTATGGAGTTCTCCAGAATAAAAAGCCAGGGAAGAAGCCAAAAAACTTACAGAGGTGAATAAGGAGGCTGACAAATTGTGAGAGGACCAGGATGTGGCATTGAGGGTTACAGATATTCCGGGCCTAATAGAGAAACAGGGCAGTAACCCCTGACCCATCCAGTGTCATTGTGTAAGAGGATTCGTGAGAGGCCAAATAAGAACCTATATCTCATGTGTAGATAAACTGAGCAGTTCCTTTATTCTTTTTCTTGGGCCGTGACCATCGTCTGTGTAAACAAAAAGAAGCAGGATTCTGATGTCATCTGCAAAAACAAGCCTCTGAGTAGGTTAGAAAACTGGACTTAGACTACGTGCTCAGTTGAAGCAGAAAAGCCGTCTGGGGCGTGTCTTGTTCACCTTTGTTCCGCACCCACCATCCCTCTCCTGGGGCAGACAGACGGCCCTGTCACTGAAAAGCTCTCGGTAGTTATATTGTATTGACTTAGGCTGAGTTGATTTGAGAAAGCCTTTAGCTTTTGCTTCTCATTAAATTTGACTTAAGAATGCATTTTCCCTCTCTGCAGAGTTTTGTGCTTGTTTTTAGATGCTCTGTTTCTCTTTTGGCACGGGCCCCCAAATGGGAGTTAACAGCAGCAACATAAACTCCAGGCATTCTTTATTGCATTTTGTCAGAATTCATGATGGAATTGTACATGAGAAATGGGCAGTTGGGTTTATTTTGGAAAAAGGCTCAGGGCTATCTAACCAAGCTCAGGATGACTGGACCAGGCATATGACCAAGAGGGGGTTCTGGCGGGCAGCCAGCGCCATTCCGTGCAGTGTCCCTGCAACCTCATCTGAATTTATTAATCTGTCAGCACATACTTGTCTATGCACATTATGTGTCTCTCTTTATTACCCTGTTTTTCCTCTAATTTTGAAGGCTCCTATCTACCCCAGAAATCTAGGAAACTCACAGAGGCATATTAAATGCATACCCTGAAATCCTGGCGGTTGTGGGTATACAAAGAGGTTTCAACCTGACCAGACCATAGCACAAACATCGTAAGATGAAATTTGATGAGTCTGCTAACTAAAACTATTCAAGAGCATAAAACCTACTACGCTAACACACAAATGCCTGGGTAGGACATGAGGGGTTTTGAGGCAGGCGACGTAATCTTAGACAGCCTCTCGGTTTTGGGAAACGTATTGTTTTCTCCCACCAGAATGATATGGCTTATGAAACACCAGAATTCTCTGGCTTCCTATCTTTCAGGTGAATGGCATTGACCTGCGTGGAGCATCCCATGAACAGGCTGCGGCTGCACTAAAGGGGGCTGGACAGACAGTGACGATCATAGCACAATACCAACCTGAAGGTCAGTGCGCACCCAGACGTCTAATGTTCCAGTACGTGAATGTGTGAACATGAACCTGCATTTCCAACCACCTGTGTTACAGGGTATTTTAAAGCTACCTGTTGTGGAAAATCAATGCTTTGTCTCCCAAGAACATGTCCTCCAAGGAAAACATTAGACAGAAAGGCCTTTATGAAATATGAATTAGAATAAATAAGAACTAGCATCAGGTTTATATCATTTATATGCTTATCTGGTACGCACCTTTTTGGTCAGCAGTGGATACTGTAGAAACAGTTAAGATCCCAGAAACAAGTGGGGGAGATTTCATGTACAGGAATAGAACATGATCAGTAGACCATATTCTCTTCTGTGGCATTACTCTTATTAACACTAACGAAGTTTTTGGATGCCCTTGATGTAGGGGTTTTTTTGTGTGTGTTTGTTTTTTGGGGTTTTTTTTTTGTTTGTTTGTTTTTTGTTTTTTTTTTTTTTTTGCCTTTCCTGCTACACTATCACTTGTTTGGAATGCATCACTATAAACCCCGAGACTTGGTGATGTCATAAATTGAATTAGCCTACTGAGACTTGATGAGATATCCTAAATTGGGTTAGCCATACCCTGTTCTTTGGTTTGTTTCAACATCTGTTTCTGTGATCAGAATGAAGTGCAATGAGACAACTGGGATGTTATCTATAGTCGTTGATTTCTTAGGAAATTTGTATGTAGAATGCTCCTTTGTTCATGAAACATAGGTAAGCACACCACTGTGAGCTAGACTTTGTACAAAAAAAAAAAAAACCCAGAGGAATATGGCTTCTGTCTTCGATAAAAATTGCTTTTCATTCACATGGCTAGCAAACGGGAGTATTAAACAGCTAAAGATGAAAATACAAGATGCCATCAAGGAAGAGCTTTTGTGCATGTGGGGATATAGAGCGTCTTTGTCCTATTCCAGGTGATTCTTTCTTAACGTCAGTTGGTCTGTTGTTTGGAAGAGTGAGGTTTGTGTCTTGCCTGTGCCTTCTTAGAATTTACCATTACCACATGTTTTACATGACAACAGAGAAAACATTCTGCCATGTGAGTTTTGCTACGTTACTTTCACTTTGCCTGGCTTTAGATTAAAATGTGCAATTGTTATACCAAAAAAAAGTATTATTAAATGCACTCTCTTACTGCCCTAGCCCAGAGGTGGCTAGAGACCTGAGGAAGAGGGATAGATTGCTGTTTGCCACAAGACAGATGATGACAACACTGAGTGCACACTCTTCCCGGCTTTAAGAAGCCCTTCTACCTCTTAAAAATTAGTAGACATGGCTTCTCTTAGGAATTAATGGCTCCAGAAGAATCCACTGTAAAACAGAAAATGAGGAGATCTTGGTTAGCACAATCCTATGAACAAATTGTACCTCACATAGAGTGAGAACTTTCCCGTGGCATCCTTTCCTTTTCTTGATAGCTCTTTCCTTTCAGCCTCATAACCTGGCACACGGCATAAGTACTCTGGGCTGTTTTCCTATTTTGAAAAAATGTCATCTCAAACAACTCTGCAAACTAATAAGATGGTCAGAACTCTAGTTCCACCAATTAGAAGCTCTTGATAGTGAAGACAGCCATTCAAATAACCTTGAACAGAATGATTTCAAGTTGTAAAGGCTACAATAAAGGACAAGCTTGTCCTAGTTCTATCAGCATGAATCACCCTAAGCTTTCTTACAATTTAGTTTCCTCTAAGCAATTTACTTACTTTGGATACTATGTTGTGCTTTCTCAAGAGGCCTGTTCAAAGCATGTCTTATAAATCACATAAATCAATTTTGAAAGTACTTCTAAGGAAACCTGCAAATAACAACAACAATCTTATTTTTAAATGCCAAGTATAGATCAGATTCACAGAATGTCTTCCCTATTTTAATAGTTTAACTGTGTTGGGACTTGTTACAGCTTTAATTCCGTTGGAAATGCAGTTATGCCACATCAAGTAATCATTTTTCCTTCTTTGCAAATTTCATGTGCGACTCAGCCTTAATTTAACTTTTATTTGAAAACTGATTGGATTGTCCTTTAGGTCATGTAGGGACATTTAAAGTATACAACATTCTTAGGAAATGATGACCTTTAAAGTAATTTACCTTTAAAATAACAAGTGGAAAAATGAGTATGCTGTGAGATTTCATTAGGAAATGCTCACTGAGCCCCTTCATTTGCACCAGCATGGTGAGGTGCCCGTGCTCAGACAGGTTTTACCGACATCTCTTTTGGTGTGGGCAAGAACCACACTTTCAGGAAGTAGCTTTGTACCAGGAGTATTCCAGATGTTCAGTATTGCCAGATGTCAGAAAACATAGCCCTTATCCCCATCCCAAGCTTTTGTCTTTAAGGATTTTTTTTTATCTTATTAAGGAGAAAGACATATTTCATAGAGATCGGTTCCTGATGACATAGGACCAAAAGTGTGTGATAATGTTACCATCTCTATGAATCATGAAATGGCAGAGAATGTGTGGGCATGAAGGAGCCAGAACAGTGCAAAGAGCACTTTATGGAAATGAGGAAACAGAGCCAGACCTTGAAGAATGGGTGGAATTTCTATTCTGGAGAGGAGGGAGAAAGAGTATCTTGCTTAGATATTGGGCTCCATGCATGCAGACACAAAACCTACATTTTGTTTCACTGATAAATCTACCTTCAGTGTTGTGCTATAATTGGTATTTCTTAGAGTTGCTGATGAAAAAAGTTTGTCATTTTTCAGTACTTGAATTTCCACTTGAAGGTAATTGAAGATTGAAGAGATTCATTTTTTCTACTTGCATTTTTAAATTTTTGCTTCAAAGCAGAAAATAATTGCTAAACAAGGGGTTGTTGCAAGATATAAAACTATTTCCAATTGTGCTCTTCATAGATAGTCATTTTTTGAAATAATTATAAATAATTTATAAATATCCTAATGTAGCAATAAATGTCTTTCTTGGCAAGTTTCACTGCCCAGGTAAGGCCAAAGTTGTCATACTCACTTCTGCTTAAAATGGCCTTGGAACCAGTTGTCTGAATTACTCTTTCAATTGTAAATCTTATTTAATGTACTTCTAGGTGGTGGAATTGAGGAGTCACATACAAACAACATTTCTCTCTGGTGGTGTGATTGTGATCAATTTTTACTGTATTTTTTTATCCAGTTTGTACCATGTTTACTTTGAAATTAACATGTATTATATTAATAATAGATAAAAGATAATGTTATTTTCTCTCTCTTTTTCTAAAAAAGGATCATATATCTGATACTTGAGGAATAATTCCACTTAAGCAAATGGAGAGTTAATTCTTGTGAAAACTTCAATTACCTATATGCAATCAGTGAAATTATTCCAACACTATTCAAACAGAGGAAACACAGCCCTGACCGGTGTGGCTTGGTTGGGCATCATCCTGAAAACCAAAAGGTTGCCAGTTGATTCCCAGTCACAGCACATGTTTGGGTTGCAGGTTCAGTTCCCGGACTGGGAGCATAGGAGAGACAACTGATCTGTGTTTCTCTGTCACATCAATGTTTCTCTTCCTCTCTTTCTCCTTCCCTTCCCCTCCCTCTAAAAAATAAATAAATCTTTAATTAAAGAAGAAGAAATATCATGCCTGCCACCACATCCCACCCCCAAATATACATACATACACCTTCCGTTACTCTTCCCAGCCACTTTCCCATTACTTTTAGAATTATCTTTCTAAAAGATATGACCCCAATGTATCTGTGCACAAACTCCTTGCCCTTCGCAATATGGTCCCAGCTTACCTTCATGTCCCCTCCCCACTCACCCATCACCACCCACAGTAATCATCCTTTTTTATCATTCTCTCCCACTGCTGCATAAGACCTCTCCCTGCTCCTACACTTAATCCTGAATTGCCATGTTTCTGGGTCTTTGCTCATGTGGGTTTCTCTACCTGGAATTCCTTTTTTCCCTTTCCACCAGTAAGATTCCTAGTCATCTTGAGGGCCCTCAGATGTCAATTCCATGTGAACCCATCTTTATTTTGCTAGGACAACACTGATTGATTCTTTCTCTGAGCTCCCTAGACCTATATTCAGATACCTGATATGTCCCATGGTTTGCATGTTTCTCTACTCAAGTAAGTTTCTAGAAGGCAAGGACCTCTCCTGTTAATTTGCCCAATATGAACTTGACTGTACTTAGAGAGTTATTGAATGATTCTCCACTTGTTTTAGAAGTGCAATATAATATCTTCATTGTGTTGGCTGATGTTAATAACAGGCGCTTAAGAAATAGTTGATGAATGAATATTGAATGAATGGCCTAGGGTTTTGATATTAGACACAGAATCCCTAGGTTGGACATTTGGTGTTGATACAATTTTTAAATGATGCCTTTTCGGTTTTTGTTACCAAACCTTTAGTGACTCTTTCTCCTGCATTGCAGAAAATTAACAGCTGTTGCTCTGTGACATAGCACCAAGAATAGATAGTTAAAATCCTAACATGTGTTAAAGTTCTGAAACTCAACTTTAACACCATTGATGAATTTTTAAAACGTATTGATTATAATCTAGTTATAAATTTGTCAAAAGGGTCTAACACAGCATTCCTCTGGGTCGGACGGGGGCAAATCTTTATAACATTTGTTGCTTTGTCCTTAGTATAATAACACCTATATTTATAGTGAGATTACTGACTGAAGCTGAAATAATAAACCATCAGATATTCACAAAGAGAACCAAGTGAATGATCTAAATTGTCAGATAAAGCACAAAACGAAAACAATTAGTGGCCATCAGTAGCCTCTTGCCTTTCATCTGTCTACTTGGTGCACTGTTAGGAACACTTCAAGGGCTCTGGAAGGGCCTGCAAGTGAAAAGGAGGAGGTCGGTGGTGGTCTCCATCAGCCAGCAGGGACCTGAGTACACAGTGGAGGGGCCTGTTTTGTTCCACTTTATTTTCTAACAGAATATTTGAGTTTCTAAAAGAAAAGCCCAAAGGGTTGATTATTGCCTGGAGACTCATAAGTGTGGTGTGGCTTGTGGAATTGCGGTAGAGTGGCCATTTGGTTCATTTATAAAATCATTCATTAAATAGGTATTTTTTGCTTAACACTTTACTGTGCCTCAGCCAATGGTCTAGGGAAATGATAAGCAGTGGATCAATATAAATAAATATAACAGTTGTCAGATAGTGATAAGTAGTGTAAATAAATATGAAGAAGGGCAATTGTGATAGTGACATTGAAATATATGGTGGGTAGGGAAGGCCTTGCTAATGAGATGATATTTCAGCAGAGACTTAAAAGAAGAAAGAAAGTTGGCCATGCAGAAAGCTGAGGGAAGAAATGAATTATTCTAGAGTCTTGGTCTACCAAGAGTGGCTCATGAACTAGCTGCATAAATATAAGCTGAGAGCTTCTTAGAAATGCATAATCTCAAGTCCATACACAGGCCTACTAAGTAAGAATCTGCACTTTTCTCAACATCCATACCTTATTTGTTTAAAGTTTGAGCACTGCTCTAGAATACTTAGAGATCCTGAAAGAATTGTCATCTGTCACTGTTGCATTGGACTCACTCTACCTGGCACATTGGGCAAAAGTCATATGAGACTGCATCAGCTGATTTGATTTCCGACATGTATCACTCAATGATTAGTCATGCCTCCGTGGTTTTACTAGGGATATATTAGACTGTGTGGGATCTAAGAATTTCATGTGTCACCCACCTCTACTTTGTCTACACCTCCTCTCTAAATACAGATTTTCAAGCAAATTCATAACTTGATCAAACTCCTCAGTTAATAAGACAATGAACCTATTGATAAGGCATCATTCTCTTTAATGATGGTCTTTCCTGCAGGTGAGTAAAGAAACATTGTGTTGGATGGGGTCAGACTGAATCTCATCCTGATGGGTAGCCGTATGAACTATAAAAAGATAATTTACTGTGTTTTAAAGCAGATGTTTATTTAAACAATCTTTTTACTCCTTTTAAATTGTGAAGCTAATTCAGAAAGAAAAGTGGGTAATCTTTTTAGCATGAAGTGAAACTCTGATCTTATTCAAAGTAACCACTCTAAATTAAGTCACCAAGCTTAAACCAGAGTTGAACCCTATGGTACATTTCCTTACAGGGTCAAAGATATGATGAGAGCCTGAAATGAATATCTAACTTCCCCTCAGAGGAATATAGACAGCTTCTATACCTAGAGGTTCTCATAAATGAAAGTATATGCAACATCCAAAAAGCTTACTTAAAATGCAAGCTATATTTCTTTTTTAAATCAATGACTACATAAGTTTATGCATATGAATGAGCAGCTGTGGCATGTTGAAATATTTGTTAGTGCAAATAACTGCATCTTAAATACCCAAGCAAGATTCATAATGTTCATCTGTGGATCTTGGTCAGGAATTGCATCAGCATCCTCAGGGAACAGTTAAGATGAGCTTGGGAATGGAAAGTACTGTGCAAGACTCTGAACTGGAAAGAGATCAGTATTCTAGTGTCAACTCTAACATACAATGTGTGAATTTATGGTAGTTATTGATGTTTTTGAGCCTTAGTGTTCTCACTGATAAGGGAAAAATAAAGTTAGGATGGGTGAGGCATCATCAGACTAACCATCCAGTTATTAAATCCTGTATTAAAAATATGACTACTGTCCTGGCTGGCATGGCTCAGTGGATTGAGCGCGGGCTGCAAACCAGAGGGTCACAGGTTCAATTCCCAGTCGGGGCACATGCCTCAGTTGAGGGCCAGGTCCCCAGTGGGGGCCACATGAGAGGCAACCACACATTGATGTCTCTCTCTCTCTCTCTCTTTCTCCATCCCTTCCCCTCTCTAAAAATAAATAAATAAAATCTTTAAAAAAATAAAATAAAAATATGACTACTAATCTCAAGTAGTTTAGAAGCATAAGTTCCATTACTTGAAAATCTTGTCACTAGTATTGCATCTTCATCCTTTGCATTTTTTGCATTCTTTGAGAAAAAATGCATGCACAATCTAGTTAATTTGATGCGTTCCATGTGGGTTAAATAGAAACATTGAGAAATAGAATGAAGAGTTGGGGGAAACCTGCCCTGGCCAGTGTGGCTCAGTTGGTTGGAGTGTTGTCACGTAACTGAAGGTTTGCAGGTTCAGTCCCTCATCTGGGCTCATGCAGGAAGCAACCAGTTGATGTTTATCACTCACGTCAATGTTTCTCTCTCTCCCTCCCTCTATCTAAAAAAACAATGAAAAAAATTGTCTTTGGATGAGGATTAAAAATATTAATTAAAAAAAAAAGAGTTAGGAGAATCCTTAAGGATCATCTTGTCCAGCTTCCTCATTTCCCAGATAGGGGAGCTAAATCTCAGTCAGCATTCAGATAGAAAAGCAGTTTAATATCTTAAAAGTTGTCACAACTACTAGAGCTGAGGTAGCTGAACAGCTAATAAATTTCTTTTTTTTTATTTTGTTGAAAGATTTTATTTATTTTTAGAGAGAAGGCAAGGGAGGGAGAAAGAGAGGGAGAGAAACATCAATGTGTGGTTGCCTCTTGCACACCCCCTACTTGGGGACCTGGCCTGCAACTCAGGCATGTGCCCTGACTGGGAATCAAACTGGCAACCATTTGGTTCATAGGCCCACACTCAATCCACTGAGCTACACCAGCCAGGGCATATTTTTAAAATATATTTTATTGATTATGCTATTACAGTTGTCCCAATTTTTCCCCCTTTGCCCCTCTTTCCACCCCATTCCCTCCACCAACTCCTACTTAGTTCATGTTCATGGGTCATACTTGTAAGTCCTTTGTCTAATCCTTTTCCTGTACTGTTCTTAACATCCCTCTGTCTGTTTTGTACCTACTAATTTGTACTTCTTAATCCATACACCTTTTCCCCCTTTCTACCCCTTCCCCCTCCCAGCTGATACCCTCCAAGTGATCTCCATATCTATGATTCTGTTCCTGTTCTGGCAGCTTGCTTAGTTTGTTTTTTAGATTCAGTTGTTGATAATTGTGAATGTGTTGACATTTTAATATTCCTAGTTTTCAGCTTCTTTTTCTTAAATGAGTCCCTTTAACATTTCATGTAATAATGGCATGGTGATGATGAACTCCTTTAGCTTTACCGTGTCTGGGCAGCACTTTTATCTGGCCCACAATTCTAAATGATAGCTTTGCTGGATAGAGTAATCTAGGTTGTAGATCCTTGCTTTTCATCTTTTTAGATACTTCTTGCCAGTCCCTTTTTGCCTGCAAAGTTTCTTTTGAGAAATCAGCTGACAGTCTTATGGGAACTCCTTTGTAGGTGACTCTCTCCTTTTCTCTTGCTACTTTTAAGATTATCTCTTTACCTTTAACCTTTGACATTTTAATCAAAATGTGTCTTGGTTTGGACCTCTTTGGGTCCAACTTGTTTGGGACTCTTTGTGCTTCCTGGACTTGTATATCTATTTCCTTCACCAAATTAGGGATGTTTTCTTTCATTACTTTTTCAAATAAGTTTTCAATTTCTTGCTCTTCCTCTTCTCCTTCTGGCACCCCTATCATTTGAATGTTGGTACATTTGGAGATGTCCCAGAGGCTCCTTATTCTATCCTCATTTTTTTGAATTCTTTTTTTTCTTGCTGTTCTTATTGAATACCTTTTTTTTTTTTTTTCCTTATGTTCAAACCATTGATTTGATTCTCAGCTTCACCCCCTCCACTGTTGGTTCCCTGGAGATTTTTCTTTATTTCATTAATGTAACCTTCATTTTTGCCTGGGTCTTTTTTATGCTATTGCAGTATGCAGTGAGGTCCTGGAGCATCCTGATAACCAGTGTTTTGAACTCTGCTCTGATAGATTGGTTTTCTCCATTATGTTTATTTTTCTGGAGTTTTGATCTGTTCTTTGATTTGGGCCATATTTCTTTGTCTCCTCAATTTGGCAGCCTCCCTGTGTTTGTTTCTGTGTATTAGGTAGCACTGCTTTGACTCCCTGTCTTAGTAGTGTGGCCTCTTGTAGAAAAGGCACCTGTAAATTGTGTGGGACAGAGCCTTAGGTGATTTCCAGGCCAGGGCAACCCATTTCACGTTGTGGCTGTGTATGGGGAAGGGCTCAGAGAGGGGACAATGCCACTGCTTGACCTCTGAAGATTGCCTGGTAGGAAGCTGTCTCCCAGCAGTCACTGTGTTGCCACTCACTTCACTTTCTTCCTTTTCCCAATATGCTGCTTGTGCCCTTCCAGCTGTTGCCCTGGTGCTGAAACCCAGAGGGGGTGGATCTATGTAAGTCCTGAGACCTTTTGGGCCCATTAAGAGGAGTCTCCTGAGAAGCCTCAGTTTCTTCTGGCTCCCCAACCCCCACTGGTTTTTACAGCCAGAAGTCATAATGACTTATCTTCCTGATGCTGGAACCCTGGGCTGGGCGATCTGGTCTAGGACTGCAATTGATGGCTCCTAACATATCCCTCCTGATTTTTATCTACCACATGCAAATGTGGGACCACCTGTTCCACCACCTCTCCATGCCTCTCCATCCCTCCTACCCATCTGGATGAATGTGGCTTCTTTTTAAATCCTTGGTTGTCAGACTTCCATACAGCTCAACTTTCTGACAAATCTGGGTGATATTTGATTTGTATGTTAGTTGTAATTTTTGCTGTAGTTGTGCATGGAGGCAAAGTGTATTTCCCTATGCCTCCATCTTAACTAGAAATGCTAGTAAATTTCTTAATTCTTTTAATCTACCAAAGGAGCTCATAATGGCAGATGGCTTAAATAGCCCAAGGAATCTAATTCAATAAGATTATTATGAAGGTATTAAAAAATTCTCATGCAGTCGCAGGGCTTTCTCATATATACAACTTCACTTTCATTTCTAATTTGTTACTGTTGTTAGTTATTGTCATTTGTGTGTCACAGTTGAATGATGTATAAAAGAAACCTGTAAACTATAAGCAATTATTGTTAATTTAAAAACTAATCACCAATCTTTCAGTATTGATAGATCAATAAATAGTTCAAATGTATTATGATTTTTTCTTCCCACTTCTTACTTTTCTCTGTAGCACCCTTCACGCACTCATCCATCCTTTCATCCATCTAGCCACCCGTTCACCTACGTGCTCATGCATTCATCTGTACATCATCAGTCAATGCGTCTTTAGTGATAGTCTGTATTGCCATATATCTGATTTCTCTAAATATATTACATTAAATCTATTTAAATTAATCCGGCAGCATATTCTAATTTTACCAAAATATTATGAAGGAAACTTAAATAAATTTTTACATGACTCTAGAAATGCTATTACTTGATCATGTCTTTCTTCATAGCTCTCTTTCACATATACATGTTCCACTAACAGATACTGCCTCCTCCTGCAACTAAAAATCTCCCAGGAAATCACCTCCCTCAATGTATCCTTTTTTTTAGCCTTCTCTTCATTTCTTTTGTTTCCTCCCCAACCTGCATCTAATACATAGCACCGTACAATATGCCTGAAAAGATGATTTCCATATCCTGCAAATAGAGTCTGCAGATTTGTAGAGGTTCTCTCCAGATAGCTTAGTAATTAATTATGCTGCATCCATCTCTCCATGCCCACACCTACTTTGGACCTAGAAAAATGTAATGAAGACTAGGGAGTTATCATTTCCTGACTCCTAGAAAACTCTTTTGACCTCATAATCTATCCTAGGAATATAGCATTTCAAACTCATATCAAAGAAGTTAAAAATATTTACAAAGTAAATACTTTTTATAAATATTTACTTTGTAAATATTATACAAAGCTTTGTAGATTACAAAGCTCATTTTATACATGAGCTTTGTAGATTATAGCCCATGTCTCCTCCCTCCATGTTATCTCTGTGCCCGTCCCCATAACAATTTCTATTCCATAATTAAATACATTGATCTTTTAGGTGTCTCATTCTGTGATTTTAGATTATTTGGGGCAGTCTCTTGACATCTAGTGGCATAAAGCACTCATTTGTTAATACAGAGGTTAAATAAACCTTTTGCTAAGCACATTTTGACAACAAAACATATCTCTTAGATCCATACTTGTCTTTGGTAACACCCAGATCAAATACAGGGAAATAAAGGGCTTAAATCCTTTCCTTGACTACATAAGTGTTACAAAATGAACTCAGATAACCCTTCTATGTGGTACAGCATTTCATGGGTTAGAGAACTATAGTATAGTTCTATACTATAGTATAGTAATATACTAAAGTATATTCTGCGTAGACCAACACAAGGGGAATATAAACCAAGAGAGATTTAAAATACTTACTAACTCAACTCCATATTCTGAGTTCTCAGTCTAGTTTATCCCCCCAACTGTCTGAATGTAACCCCTTTTAAGCCAATCCTCGAATGTAATAAAGAGTAATGAGGCATGTTCTTCTCCTTTCCCTGACTCTGCAGTCGATGCTTTATTGACCACATCAAAGCCACATCATTTTCTGAACATTGATGCCCTTGTTTGTTAACTAATATGGTTAGAGAAATTATTTTTAAGGTTTTTTCCAGATGATACTTTAGATATGAAATTTAGCTTACTGTGTTTCCTAATTAAAACTTGTCATCAAACAATAATAGTTACAAACTGATAATTTCTAAATGTTCTCTTTTTATTAAACACATTTTAAACATTGAAATTCTGCTTTCACCCACTTGTGGGAAGGGGAAAGATCAATATCTCTGGCAATTGCTCTCTCTGTGTTCAATAGGATCTGAACCCTCCAATAATGGTTTTGAGTTTAATTCAAATAGAGACATTTATTGCTTATTGAGGATTTCAAGATTAACCACTTACTGTGAATTGTCTCTGTTTATAGAACCATTGTAACCCAAATCTTATCAATTTAGTAAATTAAATTATAAATACTAAGCTTGAAAATAGATTTGCTTAGGCTGAAAAGATGTCATATGAAAAAAATAATTTTAGGGAATCAAGGATGCAGTAAGTTGAAATAGTGGCAATGTCTTGAATTATAGAATCACAAACAATAGCAATGATGATGATGAACTTTTAAAATGGAAAAGCCAGGCATAGGAAATATATACATCTTTAATGTGCTTTATAGAACCCTAATCAAAATAGGATTCCTGGTAGACTCAAGGACTAAGTCTATAAACGGCAAAGGTACCAGCCCTGGCTAGTGTGGCTCAGTGGACTGAGTGCCAGACTGAAAAACCCAAGGGTTGCTGGTTTGATTCCCAGTCAGGGCACATGCCTGGGTTTGGGGCCAGGTCCCCAGTTGAGGGTACAAGAGAGAAAACTTACTGATGTATCTCTCACACATTGATGTTTCTCTCCCTCTCCTTCTCCCTCCCTTCACCCCTCTCTCTACAAATAAATAAATAAATAATTTTTTTAAAAAAGCAAAGGTATCCAAACTGCACTTTGGTTCAAGGTGATCTTTCCTGTTTTCCTCATATTCATGTTCCCACTGCGAAGAGTAATTTGTTTTCTTAAAAAAAAAGTTGCTGACCTATTATTAAAATTGACTAATGGCAGAACAAACATTCACTTGTTCAATGTTCATTCACTGAATGTTTATTTAATGCTTCTGATCACTTGGCTCACTGCCCTGGACATCAGAGACAGAATGATGAGCAAAACAGGCATAGCCCTTTCACTGACACACCTGTAATTCACCAAGCAAAGTCACACTAGTGAGTTACATATGCTAAGGCACTCATCTAGAAAGAGAAAAGAACTCCAATATAGATTATTTTTTCTCTTTTATTCAGTTTTTTAAATATAGTTTATTGATTATGGTATTAGAGTTGCCCAATTTTCCCTCTTTGCCCACCTCTACTCAGTACCCCCATTCCCTCCAGCAATCCACCCCCTTAGTTCATGTTCATGAGTCATGCATATAAGTTCTTTGGCTTTTCCATTTTCTATACTATTCTTAACCTCCCCCTGTCCATTTTTGTACCTACAAATTATCTTAATCCCTTAATCTCTGCCTCTTAATCCCTATACCACTTCCCCCTTTCTCCCCCTTCCCTCTCCCAGCTGATATCCTCTAAGTGATCTCCATATCTATGAATCTGTTCCTGTTATGCTTATTTGTTTAGTTTGGTTTTTTTTACATTCACTTGTTGATAGTTGTTAATTTATTGCCATTTGTTTATTTATTTCCAGATATTTCCATCCTGATAACCAGCGTTTTGAACTCTGCTCTGATAGATTAGTTTTCTCCATTATATTTAATTCTTTTTCTGGAGTTTGGATCCGTTCTTTGATTTGAGCCATATTTCTTTGTCTCCTCAATTTGGCAGCATCCCTATGTTTGTTTCTGTGTAGTAGGTAGCACTACTTTGATTCCCTGTCTTAGTAATGTGGCCTACTATAGAAGAACATAACTGTAAATTGCGTGGGTGGAGGCTTAGGTGATCGCCAGTGTGGGGATCCACCCATTTCACCACTTCATGGCTCTGTGTGGGGGAGGGCTCAGAGATGGGACAATGCTGCTGCCTGGCTTCTGCAGGTTTGCCCAGGAGGAATCTATTTCCTGGCGCTCACCCTGCTTCCATTCACTTTCTCCCCAAATACCTCTTGTGCCTTTCTGGCTGTTGCCCTGGTGCTAAATCCCAGAGGGCACAGGTCTTCATAAATGCTAAATCTGTGTGGGTCTTTTAAGAGGAGTCTTCTGAGTTTCTGGCAGTTTCTTCTACCACCCCAACACCCACTGGTTTCTACGGCCAGAATTATGGGGATTTATATTCCTGGTACTGGAACCCTGGGCTGGGTGGTCTGATTTAGGGTGGGGACTCCTTGCTCCTGAGGCATCCTTCCTGATTTTTATCTACCATGTGTGAATGTGGGACTACCCCTTCTGCACCTCTCCAGCCACTCTGCAGCTCTGCACCTCTCTGCACCTCTCCACCTCTCTCTAAGTCTCCGCCCCTCCTGTCCACCTAAGTGATTGTGGCTTCTTTAAATCCTCGATTGTCAGACTTCCATACAGCTTGATTTTCTGATGATTCTGGGTGATATTTGTTTTGTAGTCTAGTGTAATTTTTTCTGTAGTTGTGTGAGGGGGTGAAGCAAGTTTACCTATGTCTCCATCTTGACTAGAAGTCTCCCCATCATTCTTTTACTTGATAAATATTAACTGGAAGTGGTACTTTTCCTCTGTATGTAGAATTAGTTGGTATGCCTTATTACGGAAGCATATATGGTATGTGGGAGAGGGTCCGATAGATGCTTCCTAGTAACTCTCATGCCTAGCTATATCCCTACTAGGTTAAACTAGTGCTGGTTTTGTAACCATTTCTGCGTTCTTTGAGTTACCTGCAATTCCTTCAGCGTACCCAGCTGCCCCTGGTGCTGCCCTAACACTCAGCAGCAACTGCATACATGGATGTAGATTCTTAGAGTCTAGATACTCAAATATACTCTTAGAATATATTTACCCAGACCAAACCAAAACAGAAAAAAATTTTGACCTAGGTAGAGAGTCAGGAAGGCATACCAAGGAAATAACATTTTCTTTCATATGAAAGGTGAATAGGCATTCATTTATTAAAGCAGAGGAAGGCGTTTTAAAGAAGAGGAGGGAAATGTGCGTAAAGTCACCTGTGAAGGAGAGAGGATGGTGCTACTGAAGGGCTAACAGCAAACCAGGGGAAGTGGGAGAAATACTGTGCATAAGGTGGTGAAAGAGGGAGGCAGAGGTAGATCATGCAGTACTGTGTTGAGTTTGGTTCTTTCTCCTGAAAGCAATAGTCTTGAAATGTTTTAAGCCAGAGGCTGGCAGATTTGCTTTTCAAAATGGTGAACATGGCTGCTGAATAAAGACTAGGCCTACGAGCTCTGGAGGGACTAAGGAAGGAAGTTGAAAGCCACTCATCAAGGTGAGAGCAGGTGGTGGTTGGATCAGATAGGAGAAGAATAGGTAGAGAGAAGTAGACAGACTTAGGGAAAAGTAGCTGATTAAACCAATAGACATACATATTGGCTTATAAAAATATATAAATTCTTCCATTTCATGAAAATGGTGCAAATCATTATTGACTAGTTCTAAGATAATAAATCTATCAGAGAAAGGCATGTTATATTCATTTTTATCCCCAGTCCCTCATAGAAGAAGGAGAAAGGAACCAGATTTGCGTGGAGCTAAAAGGGTTGAAGAAAAAAATGGGAAGAGATAAAGAGGGTATGGAGAATCCAAAGAAGGAAAGATGCCATGGACTCATGTAAAAGAAAGAGAGACACAGAAGGGACACAAATGAGTCTAACGGAGAAACAGACACGTGAATGTTCAGGCTCGGCAGGGCCAGAGCGGGGTGGGATCGGGGAGTGTAGCAATCAGATGTGACTGAGAATGAAGACAGGTCATAATGGCACGGTGTAGAACCTGGGCTGGTGAGTAGGCCCAGTCTAGGAAAGTGTATTCTCCTTTATTTGTTATTGTTTTTGTTCTTTTCAGAATATAGAAGTCTTGGGCCTGCAGTTTGCCTCTGGGAATAGCTATGGTCCCCAAATGGCATAAAGGCAGGAAGAGAGCTCACCCCTTACTGCCTGTGAGGCCTTAAAGTGAGTGAGTGACAGCCTCTCTGAGCCTGACATTCTTTACCTATAGCACAGGGATGATCATATTTACCTTCAAGAGTTGCCAGAAGAATTTGAGAAAATAAATGCAGAGTGTCTGGAATGTAGTGGGCTGTTCATAAATGACAGCTAGAATCATACCCTCAACAACAAAGTTGTTTAGGTAAACACTGTGCTCCAGTCTGCTCTACTCAGTACTTTGCACTGTACTTACAACTGTCCCTAAGAGGGTCAGAACGTTTCTCAGAGTTTGGGAATCTCAGTGGTTAAGAGTTCTTCCTGTGAAATCAGATGTGGTTCAAATTCCAGCTCTACCATTAACAGATATGTGACCTTGGACTAATTATCTCACCTCTCGGAATATCGTTCTTTACCTGTAAAATGGGATTTACACCCATGTCACTGGATAATTTTTAAGATTAAGTGAATCAATTCATGTAAAATGCCAAATGCAGTTCCTGACAAATAGAACATCTTTAGTAAATGATAACTATTATTATTATAGGAATGATGAGAAATACCAGAAAGCCTATAATATGGTTATTATGCAGAGAGAAAGACAGAAGCTGACGCAGAGAGGGAAAGAACCTGGAAATGCCTTGAAAGTCTGTGGATACAGGTTTTTGAGGGACTTGTTCTGGTAACAGAATTGATATTCAAGTAACTCCTTCTGTGGGAGTGTCAAGTAAATTGTTCTCTGAAGACTCCTAGTAAAAGAATTGCAGGAGCAAGGGGAAGGAGAGTGTGGAAGGAGACAGCATGGGCCTGGCCCCACTCCCACTCCAACCAAAGCAGGGTTTATTGTTTTTCATATTTTGTCTTGGATATATGAAGCGAGGATTCTGTCGCCAAAAAAGAAAAATATAAAAGTAGCTACATACCTGAAAAAAAAGAAAAGCAAACAAATAGACTTTATCCCCAATGAACCTGATAGTGGCTTTGTGCATCTTTGTAAGTCTTGGAAGCATTAAATGAAATATAAAATATTAACTAGCACAAGTTTAAGACTTTGCAGTTTCTCATCAGATCTACAGACCACTGAGGTAGAGACAGCAGTGTTATCATCATTTTAATATGTAATAAGGAAAGTGAAGCTCAATGAAGTAAAGTGACTTGCCCTAGGTCATGGTATTAATAAATGCTGTGAAATGAACTTGCACACACAACTCTGATTCTATTTCTTGTGCCTCAAACTTCATTTTTCAAATGTTCTTCAGAATCACACTGTTCTAAAATTCTTTTATCGAAATAATAATAGTTGAGTCAATCTAGAATTACTAGGCTTTCCCTAAATTTACTAAGTAAGCATATTTTGAGAAAATTTATGTTTGTTTGGTAGATATTTGATGGCGTGTCATTTTAACTTTAGTTTTTAATAATAATATAATTACATGGGTTTAAAAATCAAAATAATATTAGAAGTTACACTGAGAAGTCTCATTTCTACTTTGTCTCCATCGACCTCATTTCCGCTTGCCCTTATAGGCAGCCATTTAATTGATGGGTAACTTATTTAAGTAAAAACTGAAGTTGAGACCATAGAGGTATAGGTAAATCTTATCTATAGTATTTTAAAGGAGAAAAATGCTAAACAGGAGGGTGCTTAATAACCTGGAGAGTTAGGAATAAAAAATTGTGTTTCTTAGTTGGATTTCCATTTATATCTACTCCTCATACTTTAAGATATTTTCCCAAGTCAGAAATAATTTTATAAATATTAATTTTCTTTCAGTGTTACTATATAATACTCAATTGTTATGTAAATTGCCAAGGGATCACAAGGTCCAAAAGAAACCATCATGCATTGTTCTTCTCAACTTATATGTTTTTTTCCTAGAAAAATTTGGGACACTTGATATCCGTTAAAGAGGTTGCTGGAGTCTAAAAAGATCTGAAATCAAGGTTAAAGCCACTTCATTTCCTTGGAAACATATGCAAGGCTTACCTAGTTTCATATTGTACACATTTTCATATAAAAATATTTAATATCCTTTCTTTATGTGATATTGAATATATAAATTCCTCCTTGTTTAAGGTCAATCAGAAGATTCCTTATAAATGATTGATTTCTTAGTAATGTAAATAATCATGCCCTATATCATCCAAATTTTTAAAATTTTTATTTTCTTTGTAATGTTTGAATTTCTTAAAAATAAGTATTATTCATTGTGGGAGATTTTTCCAGGAAGCTAAGTAGGGATGTTAAGTTTCCGTGATAATTCACAGCCGTTAGGATTTAGCAATGAGCAACAAAAATACAAATGGCATTTTAAAAGAAACACAATTACCTATAAAATTGCAGACAAATAGTTGCTATTAGTGAGAAATAATGAAAATAGAGCGCCTACATAATCATCAGAACACAGCTAATGCAGTCCAAAGAAATGAAGATGTGAATATTGTTAGAGGGATGGACGGGGGAGGCAGAGAGCACATGCAGTGACAACTGTTGAGGAAAAATCAAGTGTTTTCAACTTGGATAGTTCTATTTACAGTTAGGAGCAAATTTTTCTCTCCTAGTAAATTCAAAAGGAAACGTTTTCAATAGTCTTCTGGTAAGTGAAAATTGAATCTTTTTTTTTTCTTAAGATTTTATTTATTTATTTTTAGAGAGAGGAGAAGAGAGGGAGAAAGAGCAATGTATGGTTGCCTCTCACATGGCCCTCATTGGGGACCTGGCCCGCAACGCAGGCATGTGACCTGACTGGGAATCGAACTGGGACTTTCTGGTTCCCAGCCTGTGCTCAATCCACTGAGCTACACCAGCCGGGCCTGAATCTTCTTTTTTTTAAAGATTTTATTTATTTATTTTCAAAGAAAGGGGAAGGGAAGGAGAAAGAGAGGGAGGGAAACATCAATATGTGGTTGCCTCTCACATGGCCCTCACTGGAGACCTGGCCCGCAACCCAGGCATGTGCCCTGACTGGGAATTGAACCGGTGACCCCTTGGTTCACAGCCCATATTCAATCCACTGAGCCTCACCAGCCAGGCTGAATCTTCTTATTGGAAGCAAAGAAAACAAATTTTCAGTCCTGGCTGGTGTGGCTCAGTGGATTGAGTGCTGGCCTGTGAACCAAAGGGACACAGGTTTGATTTCTGACAAGACCACATGCCTTGGTTGTTGGCCAGGCCCCCAGATGGGGATGTGCAAGAGGCAACTGATTGATGTTTCTCCCGCTCTCTTTCTTCCCTTTCCCCTCTCTCTAAAAATAAATAAATAAAACTTAAAAAAAAAGAAAGTGAATTTTTCCTGTTGATCATTCTGTGGTTGTTGGTGGTAATGAAATACGAAGTATGCGTTATTTTAGTTTTTTCTTTGAGGTGTAATATTCTCTCAGAATTTGTGTTTTCTCAAAGAAATAAAGCTTTACAGATAGTCTGGACTATAGAACAAACTATAAAGAAGATACAAATATAGTATCTGAATATAAAATACAATCCACTTTTTTTATAGGATGAGAGTCGGTCTTTAGAATAAAATTTACCAGTAAATATACCTATAGAGCATCGTATACCAGGCATAGTCTTCTTAAGTATTTTTCATCTAAATACCTGTATCTAAATGTGTGTCTCCTCCCACATCCCCAGATATTCCTCTCCTTGAGCCTTATATTCTAATGACAACAAATTGCTTATAATTTGCCTAACAGAACTTGATGTTTTGTCTCTGTGATGTGACATTATTTCTCAGTCTGTCTACAATTCCCTTCTTTCCTTTTCTACTTGACAAACTCTTTTTCTTTCAAAGAACAAGCTGCACCACTCCACCCCCAGAATAACACTGCTTCCTCTGTGCTACCTCAGTATCTTGTATCATTGCATTCCTCGCCCCATTTTGCAATCACAAATGCCCAATCTCTCTGCAGACTATAAACTTCATGGGGGAAGAAAATGACCATAGTCAGAAGTCACTAAATGTTTGATGAATGACTCAATCAATCAATCAATGAGGATTTGAGTACTGGTGATTTTTTTAAGTCTATGCATCATGAAAATGGATTGGACTGTGTGGAAAAGCTGATGTTGGCTCTAAAGATAATAGCAAAGATAAAAAAACAAACAGTTGGGTAGAAGCAAAAGACAGCTTCTGCTTTATTCCAACATAAACTGTCCACATATTAAGGAATAACCAGCACTGTGAACATTATAAGGAATAAACTAGGTTGAAGAACTCAAACAACCACAAACAAACATGAAGAGAATAGGTAACAAATAATAGTAATTATTGTCATTATGCTTAGTGTGTCTAAATATTTCTATATGTCGTGTCATTTAACCCTCACAAACACTGTAAAATGTTTAGCCCCATTTTTCATGTGAAGGAATAAAATATTAAAGAAGTTACACAACTAAGTGGAAGAAGCAAAATTCCAAGTGGTCACCCAGACTCAGGTGCCCATTTACATCACATCTTCAAGTGGGGCCAATAGGCAATCAACAGTTCTATGTCAATACCACTCTTCATGTCCTCACCTATTCCCCACTTCTTTAGAAAGGAGAGAAAGTCCATGGTCCCACAACTAGTGTAGGCTGAGTTTGTAGATTTGATGGCATTTTCTTTTCAAAGACTCATTAAACATGTTATATGCATGGCCTTAGAATCTGCAGAGCTACATTGTACTGCTAAGCCCTAGAGCTTTAGAACTCTCCTTTGCTCTAAGAGCACACTTTTCTTAAATCTTGCAAGACGTTGCTTAATAAAATACACAGCAAGTGTCCTAGCAATTGAAGGAAGAGAGTAGTGATTATGGTTTAAAACTGGATATAAAAAGAAAGCAGATTACCACTGAAGTGAGGATTTCTGCATGTCATTTGGTTTAAATGGAACTGTGATTAGGAAGAAAAAAGACATCTGAAAAGGTCATAAAAAATAGCAATTTTGACTTTCAACTAAATGGATAAAATCTGGGGCATCACAAATGGAAATACTTTCTAAAGCTCTCTGCACTAAAGCATTTAATGTAAAAAGTAAAAATGCCACAGGAAACTATATGTAAGCTCTAGGGGCAGCACAGTTAGTTGATAATGAATTCTATTTGAATGAAGCAATATCAAATGTATATAAAGTATGTTGCCAACATGAACAACTGAACTTTAGGCAGCA
>PVJI01004919.1:0-102824 GCA_004026765.1 Micronycteris hirsuta
GGAAGCCTATTTCCTTTGCCAGATTTGGGAAGTTCTCGTTCATTATCTGTTCAAAAATACGTTCAATTTCTTGGTGTTCCTCTTGTCCTTCTGGCAGCCCTATGATCCGGATGTTGGGTCGTTTACAAATGTCTCTGAGGTTCCTGAGTCCCTCCTTATTTTTTTGAATTCTTGTTTCTTCCTTCTGGTCCACCCCATTTGTTTGAGTCCCACCTTCCTTTTTTTCCCTATTGGTTCCCTGTAAATCTTCCTCCATTCTCTTTATCGTATTGTTCATTTGTTCAACTATTTCTTCCAGTTTTGTGAGCATCCTGATTACCAGTGTTTTAAACTGGGCATCTGTTAATTTGGCTATCTCTTTGTCCGTTAGTTGTAATTTGTTCTGATCTTTCGTTTTGGCCATTTTCATTCTTTTTTATCTCGGTGCACCTGTCGGAGTCTTAGGTGTTTGTCGGTACCTGGCCACCTGGGTCGCCTTTTTGTGACGTTTCCTCTGGGGGCGGGGCCTGGGAGGGAGCAATGGCATCTGCCGTTCACTGCCACTCCCTATCACCCTCTGCTCCCCAGTTCCCCACTGCCTTTTCCGCCATTCTCGGCCCTGCTGGTTCCCACTGACCTCTCCAGTTATGCCGCCGGCCTGCAAGGTTCCCCCGTTGCTCAGGGTAGTGTTTTGTTTAGGCGCTCCCGGGGTGAGTTCTTCTGGGCAAACTGCCTCTCACTCCGCTCCTCCGCTCGGTTCTGCCCGCTTACCGGCCTGGATGTATGTCCTCACCAACTTCCTGGGTGTCGGACTTCCCTTCAGTTCAATTCTGTCCGTTCTGGTTGTTTATTTTTCGCTATTGAGTTCGTTGTTTAAACTCTCTGGTTGTGAGCGGTGGTGCAGTGCGTCCACCTACGCCGCCATCTTGGCGGAAGTCGGAAAATGTCTAATTCCTTTGCCTATTTTATTTATTTATTTATTTATTTATTTTCAGAGAGGAGGGAGAAAGAGAGTGAGAGAAACATCAATGTGTGGTTGCCTCTCACGTGGCCCCCACTGGGGACCTGGTCTGCAACCCAGGCATGTGCCCTGACTGGGAATCGAACTGGGACCCTTTGGTTCCCAACCTGCTCTCAATCCACTGAGCTATACCAGCCAGGGCCAAGAGAGTAAATCTTTTTTTTTTTTTTTTAAGATTTTATTTATTTATAGTGAGAGGGGAAGGGACAGAGAAAGAGAGGGAGAGAAACAGCAATGTATGGTTGCCTCTCACATGGCCCTCATTGGGGACCTGGCCCGCAACCCAGGCATGTGCCACAACTGGGAATCAAACTGGGACCCTTTGGTTCCCAGCCCACGCTCAATCCACTGAGCTACACCAGCCAGGGCTCCTTTGACCATTTTAAATCTGATTTTGTTTTTATTGCATGAGTTCTTTATAAATTTTGGGTATTAACCCTTATCTGACACATGAATATTCTCTCCCATTCCATAGGTTGTCATTTTAATTGTTTCTTTCGTTGTGCAGAAGCTTTTACATTTGATGTAGTCTCACTTGTTGATTTTTTTGTTGTTGTTTACTTTTGGTGTCATATCCAAAAAAATTATCGCCAAGGCCAATTTCCAGGAGCTTCTTCCCTATGTTTTTCTTCTAGTAGTTTTATGGTGTCAGGTCTTTTTAGCTATTTATTTTTAGAGGGGAAGGGAGGGAGAAAAAGAGAGAGAGGATCATTGATGTGATCATTGATGTGCAAGAGAGACATCGATTGGTTAGTTGCCTCTTGTATGTGACAGGGGTCTGAACCCACAACCTAGGCATGTGCACTGAGGGGGAACCCAGACGGCCACATCGACCTGTCCATTCACCTGTCCAGCGGATCAAAGCTCTTGGTCTTTTGTACCCCATCTTGTACGAGTACAGCTGACTCACATGCTGCCCTACTCCCCTATTCCTCCTCTTGTCTTCTCCTACTCTCTCCCACTTCTCTTCCTCTCCTCCCTCCTCTTCCTCCTGTTCCCCCTCAGGCTCTTCCTTCCAGTTATGCACCTTCAACCAACTGAGCCACAGGGCTAGTATCGGGTCTTACGTTTAAGTCTTTAATTCTGGTTTCTCTTCTGTTCCATTTTTAGAGCAAGGGGAAGGGAGGGAGAAGGAGAGGAAGAGAAACGTCAATGTGTGGTTGCCTCTCACGTGGCCCCCACTAGGAACCCAGCCTGCAACCCAGGCATGTGCCCTGACTGGGAATCGAACCGGTGACCCTTTGGTTTGCAGCCCGCGCTCAGTCCACTGAGCTACACCAGCCAGGGCAGAAAACCTCATTTTTGACTGGACTCAGACTTAGAGGTAGAAGCTGTCAGAGAGGACAGCCTATGTCGCTTGGCTATTCCTGGCATTTTTCTTTGGCCTTTTTCATTCCCTTAGCTAAAAGTTTAGCATATTCTGTGGCCTCTTATTTTTCTTAGTACATTGTTTTTTTTAGAGCAATACACCAATGTTTGTGCTGCAGGGCATGTGGAGAACAAGATGCTGAATCTTGGGTCTTTAGTCCTAGGTTTCTTTTTCTTTTTTAAAATATTTTATTTATTTTTAGAGGGGAAAGGAGGGAGAAAGAGATAGAGAGAAACATTGATGTCTGAGAGATACCAATCAGTTGCCCCTCACACACCCCATACTGGGGACCTGGCCTGCAACCCAGGCATGGCCCTGACCAGGAATCGAACCAGCAAACTTTTGGTTCACAGGCCAGTCAGTGCTCAATCCACTGAGCCACACCATCCAGAGTATAAGTGTTCTACTTTGGTTAATAAAATGCTGTTATCACTAGATCTAATAAGGTGAAGGCTCAGAATTGGTCATTAGTTTAGTGTGTAAACAAGATAATGAAGATTGGCTTGTTGAAACCCCTATTACATAGTATTTTTATCTTCAGCACTCTTAGATGTTAATGTGGAATGTTTGTAGCCCTAGCGGTAGGGCTCTTTATCAAAAGAGATGGTAAAGTTGAAATGCAGAGATCTCAGTTGTATTTGAGGAATTGTTTCTTGGAAGGTTATTCAGCCCTTGTTTTCCTGAATTCATACTGTACCATCAGTAAAATAATAGTTAAAATAGGCCACCATAACATCTGTATCATGGTGAAGTTATCTCGTTTCTTTGTGTCAGCATTTTTTTTTTTTTATTTTTATGATTTTATTTTATTTTTAGAGAGAAGGAAAGGGAGGGAGAAAGAGAGGGAGAGAAACATTGAGGCATGTGCCCTGACTGGGAATCGAACTGGCGACCCTCTGCTTTTCAGGCTAGCACTCAGTCTACTGAGCCATACCAGCCAGGGCTGTGTCAGCATTTTTAATATAAATTCTGAGCAAAGAGAAACTTTGTCTTCCAAACTCTTACCTATCATGAAACCTATTGCCTTTTTTAATTATATGTAATCATTATTAGATGTGTGCGTCTTTGCATATGTCTGTTGGCCATCTGTATGTACTCTTGGGAGAATGTTTATTCAGGTCTTCTGCTCAGTTTTTAGTTTGGGGTTTTTTTGTTGTTGTTGAGTTGTATGAGTTTTCTTTAATCTATTTTACCCTAAATCGACTTATTCTTCCATTCCCCCTTTCCTTGTAAACTTTTTAAAAAGTGAAGGTGGAAAATGTATGAATACTTGTGGGAAAACAACTTTAAAAGCCAAAGAAGGTGAAAAGGGAAAGTTTCCATTCCTATTCCTATATTCCTATACTCTGTATTCCTATTCGAGGGAATCATTTAAGTTCTTTAAAAAATTTTATGCTTTTTTCCTTGAATGAGCATCTTTCCTGTACAGTTTTTATTCTTTTAAGTAACTGCCTTGTTTGGATGTACCATAATAGATTTAAACGGTTACTTTTTTTTTTTTTAATTTTTGCTATGATAAATAATATTTCAGTGAAAATCTGTTTCCTTTGAGTTCTTGAGGCAAGGGATACACAATCTTAATAGTAGAATTTATAGGTTCAAGAGTAGTGCAATGAACACTTTTTACAATATTGCCAGTTTAAGTTTCTGAAAATGATATGCCACTTAATATTCTTGTTAAGTCCTCTGTTTGCCTGTATTTATCTTCATTGTGTTGTATCCTCAAACTTGGATTTTTGCTAGTTTTACTACCAGTGTAACATGAAGGAAACAATTTGCTCTTAGAATTTATAGCAGGCAAGTTCTGTAAGTACAGTTTATTGTTAACTTTTCATAATATTGTTGCCTTAGAATGAACAGAAAAATATCTTGATGCATTCCCATGCTTCTTCTACCCTTTTTAAAGGAGGATATAGAGAGCATTGGTAGAACCTTGCTTTCTGAAACCAGAACAAAACAATGTGGTCTTTCTCCATTGCTAAGAAATTATTAAAGATAAGTGTTTAAATACCCTTATCCAAGGGGCTTTTAATCTTTATGAATTTTCTATATTTTACACAGTTCTGATTATAATGAATTTATAAGCACATTTCAGGAGGTGAAACTGGATAAGCTCAGTTCCCTGCATTCAAAGATTTTTGTGTTTTAGCACTGGTAGTCTGTGAATTCTTAAGAAAAAAACTTGCTGTGTTGGGTTTGTTATGATAATACAGACTAGTTCCTCTGATTCTCAAGAGGTTCAAATTAAAAAGATAAGCAACTTGTCATTTTAACTGTATCGCTGCTTTGGGCTTCCCTTTCTAAGTGTTTTCTATAATGCAGGAAGGAATTTGAGTTCTGGAGCTCTTAACCTACCTTTAAGTGAGCCATTCAAATACCTAATGTACAACTTAAGGACCAAACTATCTGATTCCTAAGTGGTGCCTAAGAGTAAAGTGAATAAATCTTGTAGGTTGTAGGTACTGTGGGAATAGGGATTGAAAATGTCAGATGAATGTTTCTTTCCATGAATCTTCAAAATTTTGAGTACTTTCCTACTCCTTCTAAGAGGGTATAGTATAAATCATTTTGAAATAAGTAAATAGAATTACCAAATAATATAGATTATAGTGGTTGAGATATCCTAATTCTTTTTCTTTTTTCAGTCTTTAATGGTATTGCAGGTACTAAGATGGAGAAGTGAAAGTTATTTAACCATTTTTTCCGTAATAAAAATTTAACTAATTTAAAAATCTTAATTTTTTAAAAAACAGGTGCCATGTTTCAGATCAGAGTAAGACCCCTGGTGAAGAAGAACTGAAGACACTGTACAGACACCAGATATAGGCTAATTACAGAGAAAGCATTAACCTGCCTCTGAGGTGACTAAAGGGGAATAATGGTGATTTTGCGCCGGGCTCGGCCGCCTGCTTCCGCCCCAACCAGCAATGAATCTTGACTCGCTCTCGCTGGCCTTGTCTCAAATCAGCTACCTGGTGGACAATTTAACCAAGAAAAACTACCGAGCCAGCCAGCAGGAAATACAGCATGTAAGTAGACAAGTAGTACTGTTAAAGGAGTGAGTATGTAATGGAAAGTTGGGAATTTATGTAGGTGTGTTGAATGAAAAATAAATCTTAACTTTTGCCTCTTATTTCAGGTGATTTCAGTTTAATATATAATCTGCTCCCAGTTTTGTACAGAATTCTAGTCCCATTTATTTTTCTTTATTAAAAAGAGATAAACCTCACAAACTATAAAACTCACCTTTTTAAAATGGGAAATTTAGTATTTTCTGGTATATCTACATCTAATTCCATGCAACCATCACCATCTAACTCTAATGTTTTCATCACTCTGAAAAGAATGACCTCAGTCCATTAGCAGTTGCTTTTTTTTCCCTCTTCACTCTAGCCCTTGGCAGCCACTAATCTACTTTCTCCTTGTGTGGATTTGGACATTTTTTTATAGATGAAATCATTCTATATGTGGACTCCTGTGTCTGTATTCTTTCATTTAGCTTGCTTTTAAGCATCATTTTGAGTATGTGTCAGTACTTAACACTATTTTAGATCATTGTGTGGGTATTCCATGTTTTATTTATCCATTAGTTGGATGTTGTTTGTTTCCACTTTTTTTGGCTATTGTAAATAGCATGACTATCCTCATTTGTTGAGAAGATGTTGGGTGGATGTTTATTTTTCAGTTTTGGGGGAATATACCAAAGAAGGGGATTGCTGGCTTATATGGTAACTTAATGGAGAGTTACCAGATTGTTTTCTAGAGCACTGCATCACTTTTTATTCCCACTAGCAGTGTATGAGGGTTCCAATTTTTCCTTATCACTCACACTCATGTCTTCTTGTTTTAGCCATTCTGTTTAGTGTGAACTGGTTATCTCATTGTAGTTTTGATTTATAGTTAATGATGTTGAGCATCTTTTCAGGGACTTACTTACTTGTGTATATTTGGGGAAAATGTCTATTCAAATCTTTGTCGCCTCTCCTCCAGCCTTTTAAAATTGTTCAACCTTTGTATTCAACCTTTATGAAAGTTAAATAGTGGCCCTGGCTGGTGTAGCTCAGTGAATGGAGTGTGGGCTGTGAACCAAAGGGTCACCGGTTTGATTCCCAGTCAGACACATGCCTGGGTTGCGGGCCAGGTACCCAGTAGGGTGTGTGTGTGAAGCAACCACACACTGACATTTTTCTACCTCTCTTTCTCCTTCCCTTGCCCTCTAAAAATATAAATAAAATCTTTTTTTTTAAAGTAAGTTAAATAGTGTACTATAATGTAGTTTTAGTGATTGTATACCCACCCACTTCCCATTTTTAAGTCAAATGGAGTATCATAGTTAGAATTGTGTATATTGTTAAATTATTATAACTTATTAGTTCTGTGACCTTCAGTAATATCTCTGAACCTTATTTTCCTCATCTGCAGAATGAGAATAAAAATAACATTTGCCTGGCATCTTGTTAGAATTAAATGAAATTAAGTAGGGAGCGTAACAGTTCTTGTCACAAGCATTAAAAAATGTTTCTTTTCCCTCTACATTAAAAGTTATAGTTGCATCACTTCTCGGCCTTTTGGCTAAGATCAAGTGTAGTATCTGTTCTTATCAGTTTAATATCTGATACGTCCTCTATCCAAGGACATTATATTAAATGGATTTTTGGAGCTGGGAGATGGAATAGGGGCTTGCTCCGTCCACTCCGCGCATCGACCCGGTATTGCAGTACTTCCGGGAACGGTGCACCCCCTCGGGGGATTTAAAAAAAAAAAAAAAGTTGCTATAAAAGTTAAGTGTGCAAGTACAAACTTGTGAATGAAATGGGTGTCTAATTGAACCAGATCTAAGAATTGAGAGGGCTTGTAGGGAACGTTTTTTTCTTTCTTGTTTATTTGGGGGGATGTGGGTATAGGAAATGGGTGTCTAATTGAACCAGATATAAGAGTTGAGAGGGCTTGTAGGGAACGTTTTTTCCTTTCTTGTTTATTTGGGGGGATGTGGGTATAGGACTTCTGGTTGTGGTTTAATTTTATTTATTTTTTATATTTTTAAAATATTTATTCATCTTCAGAGAGAGGGGAAGGGAGGGAGAAAGAGGGAGTGAAACAGTAATGTGTGGTTGCCTCTTGCGGGCCGCCTACTGTGGGGGATCTGGCCTGCAACCCAGGCATATGCCCTGACTGGGAATCAGACTGGCGACCATTTGGTTCGCAGGCCGGCATTCAGTCCACTGAGCCACACCAGCCAGGGCTTAATTTTATTTTTTTTTTATTTTATTATTTATTTATTTATTTATTTATTTTTAGAGAGAAGAGAAGGGAAGGAGAAAGAGCAGTGTATGGTTGCCTCTCACATGGCCCACACCGGGGACCTGGCCTGCAACCCAGGCATGTGCCCTGACTGGGAATTGAACCGGGACCCTCTGGTTCCCAGCCCGCGCTCAATCCACTGAGCTACACCAGCCGGGCTTTATTTTTAAAATGGATAATATATCTACCTGATTAATCACAGCTATCCGTTTCTCCTACCCACAGGCAGCCTATGTTAGCTGTTTCTTAACTAGTCTTTCAAAGATATTTGCATATAGAAAAGAGGAAAATATTTTCCTGCATTTTTTATTTGGTGGTATATTACATATATTGTTCTACATCTTGGTTTTTTAAAAGTATTTACTAATGTATGTTGGAAATCATACTGTAATCCATACGTAAAAATTTCTTTATACTTTTAAGGCAGCATAGTAAATTATTGTATGGATGAATTATAACACTGTTGATGGACATTTATGTTATATAAGTTTTTATTTTCCTCTACAGACTGTGCTGTTATATGATCATTTTTTGCATGTATGTGTTAGTGTATTTGTAGGATATAGTCCTAAAAATTCAAGTCTAGGCAACTCTTCTGCTTTGTTTTCTAATGGCGGGGTTCGATTCTTTTTTTAAGATTTTATTTATTTATTTTAAGAGAGGGGAAGGAAGGGAGAAAGAGAGGGAGAGAAACATCAATGTGTGGTTGCCTCTTGCTTACCCCCTACTGGGGACCAGCCCTGCAACCCAGGCATGTGCCCTGTACTAGGAATCGAACCTTAATTGATTTTTTTTTTTAATTCTTAAAATGATCTAGTCCCTATTTGATTTCTTTCTTTAAATGTAGTACTGATTCTCTTCATATGTTGAAATATCAGTAGGTATGTGTATGCCGATGGAGTTTATTGCATTTGATGCTGCTTTCATGAATTATAGTGGTTAAGTTCATTTTTTCTGTTAACTGAAAAATAAAAGACCACAAGCATTTGTTTGAGATTTTTTTTTTTTTAAACGAAAAGCTATTCAGAAAGTATTGATTCAGTCAGAAACCCAAATAGTGTTCTGATTGGGAGACAAAAGCAAGGGGGGTATTTATGAGAAAGAGAAGATCAGTTACATCATTAGAAGGAAGGCATTTCTACTGGTGCAGATAAGCTAACTTTTCCTGCATGTACCTATTCCTGACCTTAATATCTTGTGCATTTTCCTTTAATGGGAGTTTGTAAACCTCATGTTTCTCTTGTAGTATTGATTATTTTGTATCAGCCTTTCTTGTGCTGTGGCATACCTTTCAATCTTCAGATTCAGATAGTTCAGGGGTATTTTTGTTATTTTCTTTTAATAGTTTTCATTTCTTTTGTGGATTGTGGTATATTGATTATTAGGTGATACGTTTTCTGTAAGATTTTTGCATTATGTTTCTTTCGTAAGTACTGCAAGTTTGCTTTCATTTCCTTCTGTTATCTTGTCTTTGAACCAGTGTTACACCTTTTTGAGGACTTTCCCCTTAAAAAACAAAACAGTTCTGTAATAACTGTGAGGGCATGGAATACTATTTGTCTGAACTCTTCTGTTTGTTTATTTGGGTAAGTCCTTTGAAATGTGTGTTCTGTACCAGTCTTGTCTGTTTCTTTGTTCTGTTTTAGTTTCTTCACATAGGTTCCATTTTGAGTGTTTGGATATTTGTAATCCATACGTAAAAGATAAATCAGTCTTTAATCTTGTCTTTAGAAAATCTTGTCTTTAAATCAGTCCAGTTATTTACTCACATATAAACTGTTTTATGGGTGGGGAAGTGTGTTAAGTTAGTCTACCATTTTTATTTTCATATTTGGTAATGGGTGCCTCCTCCTATTCTTTTTCTCCAGCATTTTCCTTTGGCTAGCTGGTTTGCTCAGAGACATTAAAAGTTGCATCTTAAACCTGGTTGTTAATTCAGCTCTATCTCCTTTGCCTTTCTGCAATTTCTCTGTTGATCTGGATCTCTAAACGGACAATCTGTTTTTTATGGTTCATCTGTTCCCCAGATTTATCATTTAATCAAAACATAATTATGTATTTTGGGGCATTTATCAGTCCTGAACATTTTTATTTCTGGATTTATTAGCTCCAAGTGGAAATCTACATTTGGGTTGTCACCTGAGGTGGTAAGAATGAACTATCTATCATATCTCATTGGGACCACTTCTTTTTTTTTTTAGATTTTATTAATTTTTAGAAAGGGAAAGAGAGAGAAAGAAACATCAGTTTTTGGTTGCCGCTCACGTGGACCCCACTGGGGACCTGGCCCGCAACCCAGGATTCAAACCTGCGACCCTTTGGTTCGCAGCCCATGCTCAATGCACTGAGCTACGCCAGCCAGGGCTGGGGACCACTTCTTAAAATAGAAATTTTTGTTGAAAATGGAATTTTAAAAAATTATTGGAGAGGTTAGAATAGAAAGAAATGTACTTAGTTCTACATCTTAAGAATTTGAATTTTTTCCTTAAATCAATGCTTTGTGTGTTAGAAATAACCCTTTATATTTGCTGCAAAGATCTGTTTTCATGTACTTTTCAACATATTAATTAAACTGTTTTGAATATATGTGGTATTTTTATAAAGTATCCCAAAGTATTCATATAATACAGTGAAAACCTGGAATGCATATTTAAAGAGTTCCAGCGTGTTTAACAACCTTATGAAATATAAAGATGCTTTATTATCTTCTTCCCTGCCCAGTGGGTGGAATGGTATGAATTTTAAGTAAAAATGTCTAGGGCTTAATCTTACGGGATTAATAAAATCTTGTTTCAGCATCTTTGCGAACCAGGGTCATGTTTTTATAATACCACTTTAGTGTTAGAAGAAAAAACAATTGCTCTCAGTGAGGGCATGATATCACAGAAGGAATATTCCATTCACCTAGTAACCATAAAGCTTATCTTGTGATCCTGTCACTAGCCAGCAAGGTTGTGTGCGTCATTTCTCTTTAGTCGTTGCAACCTTGACTGTTTTTTTTTCCTTTAAGATTTTATTTGCTTATTTTTAGAGAGGGGAAGGGAGGGAGAAAGAGAGGGAAAGACATTGATGTGTGAGAGGAACATCGACTAGTTGCCTCTCACACTCCCACAGCGAAGCACCTGGCCTGCAACACAGGCGTGTGCCCTGAAAAGGAATCAAACCAGCAATGTTTCAGTCTGTAGGCCGACACTCAGTCCACTGAGCCACACCAGCCAGGGCACAGCCTCGACTTCTAAACGAAACAAAACAACTTTTGTATAACAACCTGGTATTGTTTGTCTATATATTAGGGTTGTGAAGATTGAGGAGCTATAAAATATCAAAATAAATGTAAGGATAAAAAGGGATATTTGTGAAATTTTGCTGATTCTAGTTAAAACAATAACTTCAATATTTTTTTGATTTTTGACTATTGGCAGGCTAATGGAATGTCTCTGCCTTTTTTTTTTTTTTTTTTTTGAGGTTGGTATAAGTCAGCATGTTCATTAACGGATCAGCCCCTTAATTTCCTCTGGCATTCTTCTCAAATGCTGTTCTTTTTTTAAGCATTTTATATTCTTTTAAAAAAGATTTTGTTTAATTTTTTCTTTTATTATTATTTAAAATCTTTATTATATTTTTTCCCTTGCCATTTAGTCCCATTATACTCCCCTGCCCCCAGTAGTCAAGACTTTATTTATTTTTAGAGAGGGGGAAGGGAAGGAAAAAGATGGAGAGACACATGGATTGGCTGCCTCTCAGCACTCCCCCACTGGTGACCAAACCCACAACCCGGGCATGTGCCCCCCAACTGGCATCCTCTCACCTTGCGGGACAGTGCTCAACCAACTGAGCCATACCAGTCAGGACTCAATGTTATTTTTTCAGCTCTCTGTGGTTGATTGTTACCTGCAGTCTCAGCTTGCATGTTATGTCTTTAGGGAAGGTCTCTTCTGAAGTACCACCCACCCCTTTCCCATCAATGTCATATATCCCTGTTTTATTTTCTTCATACAACAGTTAAACGTTATCAGAAATTCTTTGCCTGTGCTTTTCCTCCCCCCATGAAAATGTACTTCATGAAAGCTATAGAACCAGTTGGTCTCCTCTACTGCTGTATTTGCTTGTGTCTTGAATGGTGTATAGCTTGTATTTGACAAATACTTGTTAAGCTATGATTTCGCTCGTTTGAGGGTGAGGTCTATTTGGTTGGAGCATGGGTAACTCTGTTTTAATTGATTTGATTTGGCTGTTTAAGGTAATGTCTCAGCTTTCCAGGGGATAGGCAAAAAAATCTCTGCCTGTATAGAATTGAAGCAATGATAAGAACCCACAAAACCAACACATTGTGATGTGACTAGGTTAACAATAATCTTTAGAGTTGCAGAGTTTCTTATTATCTGATTATGTGGATTTTAACTTTAAGATGTCTGTGGGAAAATGTAGACATTGGTTTTACTTGACTCTCATCACATTTTCTGGATGGGGGAAAACTAAAACTGAAATACGTTAAGTCAGCAAGCCATCACATAATTACCATGGTACAGTGGAAGAGAATAGGCTTTGGAGTTGGACTGAGAATCCAGATTTCTCAAATCATAAATTGAATTTTAGAGTCACGGTGTCTGGTTTAAGTGTCCGCTTCTTCATCTATAAAATGGGAGTAATTTTCATCAGTGTTGTCGAAGAGTAAACCAATGGAAGCTCAGTACCAGTTTAGCCCAAAGTAGTTAGTTAAATAGTTATTATTTATAGTTTATTAACGTAGCATTTAATAAACAATGATTATTCTGCACATACAGTGTGCTCAGCCCTTGTCTAGACTAGATGTGAAGCAAACACAACTGCGCAACTCCCTGTTTTCATGCAACTTAAAAGTCTAATGAGGAACATATAATCAGGTGGTGGTGAGTACAATGCAGAAAGGTAAAGCAGGGTTAAGGGCTCATGTTGCTATTTTAGAGAGGGTAATTATTAAAGACCTCACTGAAGAGGTGACTTTAGAGAGAAACCTAAAGGAGTTGAGAGAACAAGTCCTGTAGCTAACTGGAGCTTTTCAGTCAGAGGGAATAGCAAGTACAAACATTGGTAAACTGAGGAACAGCAAGAAACTAATGGAGTGCAGGAGCAGCAGCTAAAATACGGAAGTTAGACCAGTTGCTTTAGGACCTTGCCTTGTAGACTTTTGTAAAGAGTCACAGCTGTGCTAGAGAGATTTCAGGTTACTTTTTTAGTAAAAATAATGTATGGAAAAAGAGATGCTCTTGTGAGTCCAGTTTATTATAAAATTGTTGCCTTACAGCTTCAAAAGTATTCTTAGTACATGTCATTTATGCTTGTTGTTTTCATTGTAGATGTTCACCAAAGGTATTATTATAAGGGCTACTTACTGGTGCTTTTTCTTCTGTGCTTCCTGCCTGTGACTGTAGGAAACATTTTCAAAATGTCATAAAATATTGGTACCTCTATCTCATTAATTCCTGTGACTCTTATTCCAAAATGAACCATTAATGAAACTTGGGATTTTGCCCTAGAGATTGATTTTTCTTTTCTTTTTTTAACTTCCTTAATGTTGAGTACAAACTCTTTTTCATCTTTTTAGATTGTGAATCGGCACGGTCCTGAGGCAGACAGGCATTTATTACGCTGCCTATTTTCGCATGTGGATTTCAGTGGCGATGGTAAAAGCAGTGGCAAAGATTTTCATCAGGTATTTGGGGCTTACTGAGTTTGTTCATTTAGAGCGAATGAATTGCATTTTGGGCGTAAGTGTATGTAGAAAACAACACCTAGAAAGAGCATCCAGAAATAATCTTAACTGAGTGGCTGAAAGATAGTGGAACCTCCTCCCTTTTTGGCCTTCCCTCCTCCTGCCTGGCTGCAGACCATTACAGCTACCTAGTTCAGGATTAGAGAGCTGGCAATCAGACATGCCTGAGGGAAGGAGGAATGTGGAGAGGTGCTGCTTGACAAGTAAGTGAGGCAGAGGGGGATCTTTTACTCTAGATTGAGTTTCTTTGGCATGATGCTCAATCTGGAAATAATTTATCATATTATGCCTTATAGTATTTTGTCAGTGGACTCTATTATGAAGAGGTTTGGTTTGATTTAGCACTTCTTGCTCTTAATATATTGGGTTGGCCAAAAAGTTGGTATGCTTATAAGTAAAACTAAAAGTCACGTTTTTTATTTTCACGAGTAACTTTGGTATTTACCATTTCATTCCAATACCTTCTGTCATCTTTCAGGCAACTTCATAATTCCACCTTCCCAAAACTTTTATCTTTTTGAGCAAAGGACTGTTGCAGGTGCCTTTTGCAGTCTTCCAGGGAGTTGAAATTTTTTCTATTAAAAAAATTTTGTAAAGAGTGAAATAAATGGAAATCCAAAGGTGTTAATGTCTGATAAATATAGCAGATGAAACAGAACTACCCAGCCAAACTGTAACAGTTTTTGCTTGGTCATCAAAGAAACATGTGGTCTTGTGTTATCCTGATGGAAGATTATGTGTTTTTCTGTTGACTAAATCTAGATACATTTCATTGAATGCTGCTTTCATTTGGTCTGCCTGGAAACAGTACTTGTTGAAATTAATAGTTTGGTTTTTCCAGAAGGAGCTCATAATAGATGACTCTGTTCCAATCCCACCATTCACAGCATCACTGTCTTCAGATGAAGACTGGTCTTTGGTGTGGTTTGTGGTAGTTCGTTTTGCTTGCCCTGTGATCTCTTTCATTCTAGTTATTGTAAAGTATCCACTTTTCATCACCTGTCACAATTTGTTTTAAAAAAATGGAATGTTTTCGTTACTTTTTTTTTTAAGAGAGGGGGAAGGAAGGGAGAAAGAGGGAGAGAAACATCCATCTGTTGCCTCTTGCGTATATCCAACCAGGGACCTGTCCTGCAGCCCAGACTTGGGTCCTGAGTGGGAATAGAACTGGCAACCTTTTGGTTCACAGGCCATCACTCAGTCCACTGAGCCACGCCAGCCAGGGCTTATTACATTTAAGTAGAGAATCACATGAGGAAATATGGTCAAGGAGATATTTTTTCATTTAACTTACATGGAACCTAAACATCAAAGCAATTAACCAAGCTGGTACAAATGATTTTCAGCACTTGATTTGGATATTTTGAGTATGTTGGCTGTCTCCCATGTGGTATAATATAACCTTGATTGTGCTCAATTAATGTCTCAAATTGATCTCTGTCAACTTCAGCTGGCCTGCTGACCAAGGAGCGTTGTCCAGTGAGAAATCTCCAGCAAGAAATTTGTCAAAATGTCAACAAAGAAACTTCATAAACTACTTTGGACATGCTCAACCAGTCACAGCACCTTCTCTATACACTGCACAAATCTTTTTTTCCATATCAGTTGCGTTTTTACAGTTCTTGAAATAATAAAACACAATGTGTTGAAAATGTTGCTTATTTTCTTCCATCTTCAATATTAAAATGGCTGCACAAAAATTTTGATAAATTTTTTTTAAATGCACGCTGATATGACTGCTTTCACAATACAATCTAACAAAAATTTTCAAATGAAGTTAAAAGACAGCTAAGCGCTACTTAGAGCCATCTTACAGAAAAAAACGAACAAATGTTTAGACCAGTCCAATGTTTTATGTAGTTTAAAGGGAGTTTTAAAGAGCTTTTGATAATGTAGAAACAGTATGTAATACTGGATTACACTTTAATGTTTTGAGTGCATCTACTTCTGTTTGCAACATGTTGACTGTTAGTGCTAATTAAAATTTATTTTTTATTTTTAAAGACTCAGTTTCTGATTCAGGAGTGTGCGTCGCTGATTACAAAGCCAAATTTTATCTCCACGTTGTCCTATGCCATTGATAATCCGTTGCACTATCAGAAGGTTGGTATTGTTTTTATCTTTAGTTGTCCTAAGAATGTGATCTCTTGCTAGGCTTTTTACAAAGGCTGTTTAACCTTTTTTTTTTTTTTTTTAAGATTTTATGTATTTTTAGAGAGAAGGGGAGGGAGAAAAAAAGAGAGAGAAACATCAATTTGTGTCTGCCTCTCACGTGCCACCCACTGGGGACCTGGCCTGCAACCCAGGCACGTGCCCTGACTGGGAACCGAACCAGCGACCCTTTGGTCCGCAGGCCCGCGCTCAATCCACTGAGCTACACCAGCCAGGGCTCGTTTAACCTTTTGATTTCAAAATTTTAAGTCGTTACATTGGGGTTTTTGTAGCTTTCTAACAAAATCAAGGCAGTTAGGTTAATAATAAATAGAAAATCTTACTAACATGAGCTCATGCGAAAGCTTAAGCTTGTCAGTCCACAGTTCTAGGACATGGTGTATTGTTTATAGCAGCACTACAGAATTGTGTCATTCCGTGTAGTTCGATAAGTGAGTAAACAGGTGTTTTCATAAACTTTCTGAAAATTGTAAGTTCTTGTTTTACAATAAAGTTTGGTTTGTTTCAGAGTTTAAAGCCTGCACCCCACTTATTTGCCCAGCTGAGTAAAGTTCTCAAGTTAAGCAAAGTACAAGAGGTAAGTAATTTAAGGAAAGAGATGTAGGCAAAATTAAAATTAAAAACAGCTATTTAACTCTCATCAATATAACCCTTCTTGTCCAGGTAATTTTTGGCCTTGCCCTCTTGAATTCTTCCAGCTCAGATCTCAGAGGTTTTGGTAAGTTCCCATTTGCCTGCATATCCTGTAGAAATCCATGGGTTTTTGAATCTTGAGGGCTTCTTACTTGTAGATCTATAGACTAAGAATAATCTAATATTGGGGTGGGTCTCTTATGTATATATGTCAAAAACTCATAGTATGTAGCTTCACAATCACCTTTATGTGCGTATTGTGGTGTAACAAATTAGGGAATTTCTTCATCTTACAAAACTGAAACATTATACCCCATGGAACAGCTCCTTATTTCCCTCTCCCCCAGTCCCTGGCAGTTGCTATCTTACTTAGACCTGTTCGTTCTTTGAAAACATTAGAGGGTGAAATGAAAGGTGAGTTGGCGAATGACAATGATGTATTTTGATGGTATGTGACTTTTTCCCTGCTGGTGGTGCAAAAATAACTTGTGATTTTTGGTTTACCTGACTTCTAGCTGCCCAGTTTATCAAACAGAAGCTCCCAGATCTTCTGCGTTCTTATATTGACGCAGACGTCAGTGGAAATCAAGAAGGTGGCTTCCAAGATATAGCAATAGAGGTCCTACACCTCCTCCTCTCCCATCTCCTCTTTGGGCAGAAGGGAGCCTTTGGAGTTGGACAGGAGCAGATAGACGCTTTTCTTAAGACATTGCGCAGAGGTAAGGAAGTGTCTGTAGCTTACAAAAGTTAATTTCTTTGGATGAACTCAAACATAACAGGTTTAGAATATAAGTGAAGACAGTGATTTACCTTTCAGTTCTCAAGGTGGTAATCTTTTGAGGAAGCGAGTGTTTTATCATTTAAAATATGAAAGTGATGAAAACCTCATGGACAAGGTATAAAATGACTCTAACTTTAACAATAATCTTGTTATATAAATGCAGTCTGAGTTTTAAGAAGTGGTATAATTCCATGTAATCTTTATTCTCCTTTGGGGAGACAGAAACTATATTACTGTGATGCACTCTTTTTAGTTTTAAAAATTAATCACTTTTTAAATTTTTTTATTATATTTTAGAGAGAGGAGAAGGGAGGGAGAAAGAAAGCGGGAGAAACATTGACATGCGAGAGATACATGCATTGGTTGCCTCTTGTACTCCACCAACTGGAGACCTGTCCCGCAACCCACGCATGTGCCCTGACTGGAAATTGAACTGGTGACCTTATGGTTCGCAGGCTGGGACTCAATGCACTGAGCCACACCAGTCAGGACTAAAGATTTAGTCATTTTTGATATACTCACTTTAACTCCTTGGCTACTGGTCTTGTTAAGATAGCTCCTGATTCTATTGTTGCCATCCTTTCTTCTGATCCTTCTTTTAGAGGGATACAGAGTCTTTTTAAGGCAAATCATTAACAATGGACCGACTCATATTTATTTTAACTTATTTTTGCTTATATAGTTCAATTTCAAAGTTTTCTACTTCGTTTACATAGATTCTGATATTTGAATTGTTTCTGATGCCCTCCTTGTACTGGGATTGACAGCCATGTTGTGATAATTTTAAGTAATGCTTTGAGTGTGAATTTGGACTCTAATACACAAAGTTGAAAATATATTAATGAGTAATTTCTGTGCTATGAAAAAGTCAAATTTTGGAATCGATGCTGAAGTCATAACTTAGGCTAGTGGGAGTGGTAAAACTGAATAAACCGTTTTGAATATGAACTGGTGGAAGACTCAAATGTGAAGGGCCTTTAGAGAGAGTAAAAGAGGAAAGTTTTGTTTTTAATCAGTATAGCACCTGTAATCTTATTTATTTACTTATTTATTTTGCTTCCTTAAGATTTTCCCCAGGAACGCTGTCCTGTGGTGCTTGCACCACTTTTATACCCTGAAAAACGGGACATTCTAATGGACAGGATCCTGCCTGATTCTGGAGGGGTAGCTAAAACCATGATGGAGAGCTCTTTGGCTGATTTCATGCAAGAAGTAGGCTATGGCTTCTGTGCAAGGTTAGTAGCAAAAAAACTGATTATTATTCTGTTAAGAACAATGTAGTTCTTTAAAGGAAGTTCTAAAGATTCCTTACTGTGTTACCATCTTTACCTCTCAAGAATTTACTTCTAAATTTATTCTATTAGTTTTGGTGACAGCAGTAGATACCCTAGTGGCTAAATCTCTATCTCTGCTATGCCTCCCCCTCCCCATTCTCAAATATAGTCATCTGAGGTCCCTGGCCTACTTGCCAGGATAGATACTGTTATCATTTGGAGGGTATAGAGCACTGAGGCAAAGTGTTCTCCTCCTGGCCCCACACGTAATTTCCTCACTGTACCATCATCTACGCCTTTCCTTTTCTGTCTTTAATACCCTGACTGTTGCACATTTTTGTCACCTGCCAGGGGCAACAAAAGAAGTTAGTAGAACTTAGGGCTGTGATATAGCAGGTGGATAATATTTTTGTGAGAGCAATTATTAAGGGCATTAATATGCTTTGCTTTGATTTTAGGTGTAATTTTTGTAATGTTTTAAAAACTCATATAAGCTACATTTCCACATATGTTTGAAAGTGTATTTGGTGTGTGTACGTGTATGTTCCTGGTATAAAACTTTTTTAATTAAACTTCAGGATGAAAAGTGAAACGTTAGCATGCATTTTCAAGGCTCTGTACAAATCAGAGTAATCACATTTACCTTGAATATCAGTATTTTTAAGAATAACTCAGTCCAGACTAAAGATTGAGAAGAACAATTATATGTTTTCTTAAAAAATATATTTTATTAATTATGCTATTACAGTTGTCCCATTTTCCCCACTTTAATCCCCTTTGCCCTGCACCCCCTCCCACCCGCTTTCCCCCTCCCCTCTTAGTTCATGTCCATGTGTTGTACATATAAGTTCTTTGTTTTCTCCATTTTCCATGCTATTCTTAACCTCCCTGTCTGTTTTTTGGTTTTTTTTTTTTAGATTTTACTTATTTTTAGAGAGAGGGGAAGGGAGGGAGAAAGGGAGAGAAAAATCAATTGTGGCTGCTTCCTGTATGCCCACAACCCAGGCATGTGCCCTGACTGGGATTCGAACCAGAGACCTTTTGGTTCGCAGGCCAGCACTCAATCCACTGAGCTATACCAGCCAGAGCTCCCCCTCTGTTTTGTACTGACCATTTATGCTTCTTATTCCCTATGTCTTTTCCCTCATTCTGCCTACTCCCCCTCCCTGCTGATAACCTTCCGTGTGACTTCCATTTCTGTGAATCTGTTCCTGTTTTACTTAGTTGTTTGTTCAGTTTATTTTTGTTTTTGTTTTTTTAGGTTCATTTGTTGATAGTTGTGAGTTTGTTGTCATTTTACTGTTCATACTTTTCATCATCTCCTTTTCTTAGATAAATCCCTTTAAAATTCTTTTAACATTTCATATGATAAGGGCTTTAGTGATGATGAACTCCTTTAACTTGACCTTATCCGGGAAGTACTTTATCTGCCCTTCCATTCTAAATGATAGCTTTGCTGGGTAGAGCTATCTTGAATGTAGGTCCTTGCCTTTCATGACTTTGAATACCTCTTTCCAGCCTCCTCTTGCCTGCAAGTTTTCTACAAAGGAGTTGCCGTAAGACTGTCACCTGCTTTCTCAATTATATGTGTCTTGACAGATTATTCTTGCTTATATTTCCTTTATCGACCTTTTAGACATTTTCCACTCAGTTAAGTGGGGTTTGTTTTTTTTTTTTCTTTTTAAGTAGGTGGTTTTTACATTCCTAGTTATATAAAAGTCAAGAAATGAAGCTTTTTACTGTGTCTATATTAGTGAAACTAGGGATTTCACTCAGGGGCTCATTTCATGTTAGCATTTCTTAACCTTCGTATTGATGTTGGTAGTATTCTTCTGAAGTTAAATTTCTGTTTCAGTATTGAAGAGTGTCGCAATATAATCATGCAGTTTGGTGTTCGGGAGGTTACAGCTGCCCAGGTTGCAAGGGTTTTGGGAATGATGGCTCGAACTCATTCAGGATTAACAGATGGAATTCCACTACAGGTAAGTGTAGAAATCAGCTATTTTACAACATGAATGTAGTATGTCCTTCCCCTCTCCCTTATTTTTAAAATTACAGTATGATTGGTGGTTCTACCAATCAGGAGCTGACCACATTAAGTAGTTGGGTTTATTTAATTTAAACTTCACTTCTACAGAGTATCTCTGCTCCTGGCAGTGGGATCTGGAGTGATGGGAAAGATAAAAGTGATGGAGCACAGGCACACACATGGAATGTAGAAGTCTTGATTGATGTTCTCAAAGAACTGGTGAGTACACCTAACTCTGTGTTTACGCTCATGATGTTAGTATGATATAGCCCACAGAAAGTAAATTTTAATGAAGAAAATGCCCAGCTGAATGAGAACAGAAATGTTTTTTTAATTCCTGACTTGCTAATTATGCACTGGAAATAGTACATCATCAAATTCCAGTTTTGTTCATTTGGAGTTGTCGAAGTGCAATTCTGAGTGGCACTGCTCAGGTGATTTGGTGGGTTGTAGGTGTGTGGTGTTTTTGGAGAGAGCAGTTGGATGGAAAATAATGATTGTGTAAGGAATCACTTAGGAGAAAAATAGTCTTTGAATGTTTTCTGCAAGGTATAACAAAAATCCATGCTTACCTTATTAGTGTCACTTCTGGAGTATCTGCAAACTAATAAGTTAATTGGCTCCTAGATAAACAAATAACTTCTCCTAAAATGTTGAAATATTTAACTGAAGCATAAAAGAATGAAACTTTTTTATTTTAGTTTAACACATACGTAACATATTGGTAAAATTTAGTTACGGAAAATCATGTTGTCCTGTATATGACCTTACTAACAGCATCAATGGCTTTTTTCTTTAAGTATATTTTCTTGATTATGCTATTACAGTTGCCCCATTTTTTTCCCTCCCCTTTATCCCCCTCCACCCCCTTTCCCTCCATCATTTCCCCCGCTTAGTTCATGTCCATGGGACATACATATAATTTCTCCATTTCCTAGACTGTTTTTAACCTCCTCCTGTCTATTTTATACCTACCAAATTTTTTTTTTTTTTTTAAGAGTTTATTTTTGAGAGAGAGGGAAGGGGAGGGAGAAAAACCTTGGTGTGGAAGAAAAACATTGGTTGTGTCTTGCATGCCCCCAATTGGGGACCTGGCCTGCAACCCAAGCATGTGCCCTGACAGGATTGAGCCAGTGGAACCAGTGACCTTGTGGTCTGCAGGCCCACAGTCAATCCACTGAACCACACCAGCCAGGTCTCAATTATATTTCTTAATCTCTATATCTTTCCCCGTATTCTCCCCGTACCCCCTCCCCACTGATAACCCTCCATGTGATCTCCATTTCTGTGATTCTGTTCTGGTTCTAGTTTAATTTTTGTTTTTTTAGGTTCAGTTGTTGATAGTTGTGAGTTTGTTGTCATTTTACTGTTTACACTTTTGATCATCTCCTTTTTCTTAGATAAGCCCCTCTAACATTTCATATAATAAGGGCTTGGTGAGAATGAACTCCTTTAACTTGACCTTATCTGGGAAGCACTTTATCTGCCCTTCCATTCTAAATGATAGCTTTACTGGATGGAAAAATCTTGGATGTAGGTCCTTGCCTTTCATGACTTGGAATACTTCTTTCCAGCCTCCTTTTGCCTGTAAGGTTTCTTTTGAGAAATCAGCTGTTAGTCTTATTGGAACTCCTTTGTAGGTAACTGCCTTCTTTTCTCTTGCTACTTTCAAGATTCTCTCCTTATTTTTAATGTTGGGTAATGTAATTATGATGTATCGTGTTGCATCCTTGGACCTAGTTTCTTTGGGATTCTGTGAGCTTCCAGGACTTGCATGTCTGTTTTCCTTGCCAGATTGGGGAAGTTTTCCTTCATATTTTTTCAAATAAGTTTTCAGTTTCTTGCTCTTCTCCTTCTGGTACCCCTATGATTCAGATGTTGGAACGTTTAAAGTTGTCCCAGAGGTTCCTAAGCCTCTCCTCATTTTTTTGAGCTCTTGTTTCTCTCTTCTTTTCCAGCTGAATGTTTATTTCTTCTTTCTGTTTCAAATCATTGATTTGAGTTCCTGTTTCCTTCCCTTCACTATTGGTTCCCTGTATATTTTTCTTTATTTTGCTTTGTACAACTTTCACTTTGTCCTATATTTTATGACCATACTTAATTAATCATTTCTATGAGCATCTTGATTACCAGTGTTTTGATCTCTGCATCTCATAAACCTGGTTGGCTATCTCTTCTGGTCACTTAGTTCTTTTTCTGGAGTTTTGATACGTTCTTTCATTTGGGCCATATTTCTTTGTCTGGGTGTACCCCTTATATTGTAAGGGATAGAGCGTTAGGTATTCGCTGGGTCTCTCCAACGAGCTCTTCTGTGAGGCTGGGAGTCTCCCACTGCCAAAACCCCACCTAGGTTTTTACAGCCAGAGGTTTTCTGGCTTTCTTTTCCTTTGTTGGCACCCTGGGTTGCACAGTCTGTCTCACTCCCCAGTTGTTCCTCCCAGTTTATCCACATGCAAATATGGGACCCCCAATCTGCCAACCCCAGCCTTGAAGCCCGTCCGTTCTACCAGTCTGGATAAATGTTTCTTCTTTTATTCCTTGGTTGTTGGACTTCCATACAGTTCAATTTTCTGGCACTTCTGGTTGTTTCTTTGTTTTTAAATTTGTTGTTGTCTTCCTTTTAATTGTGTGAGGAAGCAAAGTATATCTGACTATGCCTCCATCTTGGCCAGAAGTTGGGTTTTTTATTTTTCTTAATAGTAGATTAATTTGCCCTGGCTGGAGTAGCTCAGTGAATTGAGCGCGGGCTGCGAACCAAAGGGTCGCCAGTTCAATTCCCAGTCAGGGCACATGCTTGGGTTGCGGGCCAGATTCCCCACTAGGGGGCTCACAAGAGACAACCACACATTGATGTTTCTCTCCCTCTCTTTCTCTCTCCCTTCCTCTCTCTAAAAAAATAAAATCTTTTTTTTTTTAAGTAGATTAATTTAAGGTGTTCAAACCTATTCTTTAAAAATGGAGTGGAAAAAAAATAATGCTAGATTATGGCAGAAAACTGAGAAAGTGGAAAAAGAAAAGCAAAATAAAAACCTGTTAGTTACATCACTTAATGGACAACCAGTTAATGTTTTTATTTTCTGGTTGTCTTGCAGAAGTGAAGACGTGCCCTTTTCCCTCAGTAGTTTTCATTTTATATTCTGTTGCCCCAAAAGGCTCTTTTTAAAAATTGCAGACATTGATTTATTCCATATTACCTGAACCTATTTGTTCTAATTTCAGAGTGCAGATCTGTAATTGAGAACCTGCACTGTAGGTCTGAAAAATTGAATCAGTAACCTCTTTTTTATTTTCATGTATTAGAGTTTTCTGTATATTTTTGTAGGTAGGGAACACAAGACAGTTTCAGATGCACATTGGGTCTGTAATTTGTTTTTTTTGATTGCCAGGTAAGGATGGGAAGAGGAAATCAGAGGGGGGTCAGCATGCCTGTGGATTTACCAAACTTGTTCTATCTAGAATAATGCTGTTTAACAGTGCATTTATGGTTCTCTTCTGCCATGGCCAGTCCTTGCAACAAATTTTAGCAAAAATATTTTTTTCCCCCTGAATGTTGTTGTTGCTTTAAAGAAAGGGAATTACCTTGTTTAAATTTTGTTCTTCGTATCGTATACAAAGCAAGCATGATCTTTTTCATGGCTTAACAGGAGTCATTTTAAGGTAGAACTAAACTGATTGATGCTTGCTTTGGAGATTTGAAATACAAAGTGTGTACAGCTTTTTTTTTTTTTTTTTTTTTTTTTTTAAGATTTTATTTATTTATTTTTAGAGCGAGAAGAAGGGAGGGAGAAACAGCAATGTATGGTTGCCTCTCACATGGCCCTCACCGGGGACCTGGCCTGCAACCTAGGCATGTGCCCTGACTGGGAATCGAACCGGGACCTTTTGGTTCGCAGCCCGCACTCAATCCACTGAGCTACACCAGCCAGGCCTAAATATACTTATTTTAAGATTTAATTTTTTTATTTTTAGAGAGAGGGGAAGAGAGAAAGAGAGGGAAACATCAGTGTGTGGTTGCCTCTCAAGCGCCTCCTACTGGGGGCCTGGCCTGCAACTGAGGCATGTGCCCTGATTGGGAATCGAACCAGTGACCCTTTGGTTCGCAGGCTGGTGCTCAATTAACTGAGCCACACCAGCTAGGGCTAAATATATTTATTTTTGATTAGTTTGTGCAGAATGGTTTTTTTTTTTTTTTTTAAGATTTTATTTATTTTTATTTTTAGAGAGAGGAGAAGGGAGGGAGAAAAAGCAATGTATGGTTGCTCCTCACATGGCCCTCACTGGGCACCTGGCCTGCAACCCAGGCATGTGCCCCGACTAGGGATCGAACCGGGACCCTTTAGTTCCCAGCCTGCACCCAATCCACTGAGCTACACCAGCCGGGAGAATTTTTGATAAGTTAATTCCTATAAACTTATCTTTGAAGGATTCTCATAGTCTTTTTGAATACCTTTTCATAGAACATTTTTTCAATCAAATTTTCAATCATTTTGATATAAAGAATCTAGACTTTTCCCGATGCACATGTTATAATTGATTTTGCAACTTTGTTCCAGACTAGTAGAATCTTGGTAAAAGAGGAGACTGCTGAGTGAAGAGTTACTTATTTGCCATATTGGGATGGAGTGTTCACTGGACTAAGGACGGGAGGACAGAGCTCCCATTTGTGTACTCACAGGGTCAGCAGACGTGTGTCATCACTTGAACTGTTAAGAATGCCCCACTAGTGGCCCCAGTCTAGTTGGAATATTAAAGACTTAGCTAGCTCTCTCTGGAAGTGCCAGAAAGATTCAGATGATTTTGAGTTTGTAATTAGAATATCTTGATTGAACTTCAGATTTAATTTTGCTCTTTAGATAAAGTATCAAAATATGTACATTTGTGTTCATTCAACTTTGAAATTTTTTCTTTTTTAGAACCCGAGTTTGAATTTTAAGGAAGTAACTTATGAACTGGACCATCCTGGATTTCAAATTCGTGACAGTAAAGGACTTCATAATGTGGTTTATGGCATTCAGAGGGGTCTGGGTATGGAAGTGTTTCCAGTAGACCTAATATATAGACCTTGGAAACATGCAGAAGGCCAGGTAAACGAACAGTGTTTAGCTATAAAAGAGAAACAAATTAATGACCTGTTGTTATATAGTGCCATCTATCTGTTGGTTAAAATATTCTTTTAAAGTAGAGCTTGTTTTATACATGGCTCAGAAAAGTAGAGCCTTATAAATTTTGAAGGAACATTATCAGAGTTCAGTATTAGTTGAAGTATAGCAGTCAAACTGTTTAATGATGTTTGTCTCCAAGGCCATCTCACACTGTACTCTTTCATCTTTCTCAATTGATAGTGATTTAGAAAGAGCAAATAATAAAGATTTTAAAGAGAAATTATCATTCTAATAACCTTATGATTGAGTGTAGCCTAACAAAAATGTTTCAGATTTTTATAGCATTCACTGTCATTTGTGGTGGTAAGGACTTTTTTCTCTTTTTCCAGCTCTCCTTCATTCAGCATTCCCTTATAAATCCAGAGATCTTCTGTTTTGCTGACTATCCCTGTCATACTGTTGCCACTGATATTCTGAAAGCACCACCAGAGGATGACAATCGAGAAATTGCCACATGGTAAGCACTCATCTTGCTTTTCTTAAAAGGGTCACTTCTACTTTTTTGAAATAAGAAAAAGAGTAGTGAACAACTACTTAGTTAAAACGTTTAAGTGAAACAGTATTTTTTTTAATTTTTAGAGAGAGGAGAAAGGAGGGAGAAAGAGAGGGAGAAAGCAATGTACGGTCGCCTCTCACGTGGCCCTAACTGGGGACCTGGCCTGCAACCCAGGCATGTGCCCCAACTGGGAATCGAACTGGGTTCTTTGGTTCCCAGCCCGCACTCAATCTACTGAGCTACACCAGCTGGGCTGAAACAGTATTTTTAATGAACCTAGTTACCTTAAATTTTTATAGAGGGGTGATGGTGGATAAAAATCTATTGTTAGTCCCCTATCACTAGATAGTTATATCTCTTCTCTTGTAAGGTGTACCATTAGATATTTTCCTGGTGCTATTAAATGTTGAAAGGACCTATAGATAAGGATCCCTTCTCTGTAGATTTCCTTTCAAGAGTAGCTCAAGATGGTCAACCCATCAAATTTAATACTTTCAGCAAAATTACCTAGTTTCTCTTGAGTTCCAATTCCAAGTTTCTGAGGGAGAATATGACTCTGGCCTAGTAGGTTTCTCCTGGAATTTAAATAATTTCTGTTTGGGGATATGAGAGAAGGATGGGGAAAGTACCTTCATTACTGCTGAGATACACACATGGCTGTAGGAATGGAGCTTAGGCTGGGTTGTTCTCCAAAGACATCCACTTCATAATGTTTCTTTTTTTTTGAAACCATGCTCTCTTGGAACACTTTTCTTACATGTAGTGGATTGTTGGTTTTATTTATTTTTTGGCTGTGGTTGGTAGTTTTAGGATAGTTTAAAGCCCTTTAGGTATTCCCAGATCTTTTAAAACAAAGGCTGGTAAACATTTCCTCTAAAGGATTAGTTAACAACTAGCTTCGTGGGCCAAATGGTGTTTTTGCAGCACAGTATAAGGAATGTCCATGATTATGCAAATAGTCAGTGGTGTCCCCTTTTCTTACTCTCTGTGACTGCTTTTGAAATTAGTCTGATACCTTAGCATCATGTATTTTTGAGATGAACAGCACCATTTTAAACATTTGTCAAATATTAAAAGATGACAACAACTTGGTTTTATCCTGATAGCTGGTATCACTTAATCAGAAAGTGAATTTTGTATATCTAGATTTCATTGATGGATTATTTTACTTCCATTCTTGTTAGGAAGAGCTTGGATTTGATTGAATCTCTACTGAGGCTTGCAGAGGTAGGGCAATATGAGCAAGTCAAACAACTCTTCAGCTTCCCGATCAAACACTGTCCGGACATGCTGGTATTGGCCTTATTACAAATCAACACCTCCTGGCACACCTTGCGCCATGAACTTATCTCCACTCTGATGCCAATATTCCTCGGAAACCATCCTAACTCTGCTATTATTTTGCACTATGCATGGCATGGGCAGGTAAGACATGACCAATTCTTTGTTGGAGGATGTTCAGTGATAGAAGTTGTTAATCTTGGAATTGTGACAGTTTGGAAAGGGAAAGTCATATTTCCACAAAGTTTATTTACCTTTTTGCATCATGTGGGTATTGAAGTATGAAAATTAAAAGAGCAAGGAGGTAAGACAGCTTAAAAAAATTCGGTACTATATTATGAAAGCTATATATTGCTATGATCCCAGTATCCTTTTTTTTTTTTTTAAGTATTAATTTTTTTTTTTTTTTTTAAGATTTTTGTTACTTATTTTTAGAGAGAGGGGAAAGGAAGGAAGGAGAAAGAGAGGGTGAGAAACAGCAATGTATAGTTGCCTCTCACCCGGCCCTCACTGGGGACCTGGCCTGCAACCCAGGCATGTGCCCTGACTAGGAATTGACCCGGGACCCTTTGGTTCCCAACCCACGCTCCCAGTATCCTTTTGATAGGAGTAAGGAGCTTAATCATTTATCATGCAACCAGAAGGTACTCATATTACTTTTTGACACTAAGGGGGAGAAAAACCGCAAGTCAATTCACAGGACATTATTTTCTGTTTTATTCAAGTCAAGCATTTAAATTTTATTTTAGTTTCTGCTGACATACATTCAAGCCCTTGTGCTTTTCACCACCTAATTTTTTTAATTGTATTTGACAGGTAAATATTATTTTGTCCATTGATTTTTTTCTTTTGCCTAATAGCTTACATTAAAAAAATATTTTTTATTCATTTACTTTTAGAGAGAGGGGAAAGGATGGGAGAAAGAGAGAGAAACATCAGTGTGCAAGAGAAACATCTATCGGTTGATGAGTCTTGCACACTCCCAGCCAGGGACCTGGCTTGCAATGCAGGCATATGCTCTGACCAGGATCCGAATCACAGCCTTTTGGTTTGTGGGATGATACCCAACCCACTGATCCACACCAATCAGGGTGTTGATAGCGTACATTTTTTAATGACAAATGGAAGTTTGAGAAAAATCAGTCAACCCTGGCTGTGTTGCTCAGTTGGTTGGAGCATCATCTCCTTATACCTAACGGTTGTGGGTTCAATTCCCAGTTAGGGCACATACCTAGGTTGTGGGTTCAATCCCTGGTCAGGGAATGTATGGAAAGCAGAAAGCAGCCAATCAGTGTTTGTCGAGTCTATGTTGCTCCTTCCTTCTCTCCCTTCTTCTCTCTCTAGAATCAATAAACATATCCTTGGGCAAGAATTAAAAAAAAAAAAAAAGCAATCATCTTCCCTTCACATCGAATGCTTTTAGAGGCTCCTTTTTTTCTTAGAGAGAGGGGAAGGGAGGGAGCCAGAGAGGGAGAGAAACAGCAATGTATGGTTGCCTCTCACATGGCCCTCACAGGGACCTGGCCCACAACCCAGGCATGTGCCCTGACTGGGAATTAAACCGGGACCGCTTGGTTCCCAGCCCGCACTCAATCCACTGAGCTACACCAGCCAGGGCTCCTTTCTTTTCTTTAATTATTATTCCAGTATTTTTTTTTAAATTATATATGTGCTTTAAAAAAATCAGATACTCTATTTCTAAATGAAAAATTTTAGTCTTTGTTCCATGCCATTCAGTCAGCTGCCCTCCATTTGCAGAAACTCAAATTACATGGTAGGGTGCGCAGTTTAAGGAACGTTTGACATTTAACCAAAAGTTTGCAGCCCAGACATTCATGTGTCTTTTTCACTACTACAGTTCTGGGGCAGAATGGAAAGGATGAAAGAGTTGCATCACCTCGCTTTTCGTTGAATACTTTTATACTTGGGCTTTCTGTCGCTCTAGGACAGTTAGAGCAATAGTAATTGCTTTGCCATTGCTTCTATGAGAAATACCAAATTTCAACTATTTGTTTATATAATTTAGCTGCAAGCCTTTAGATCAGTCCTCAAAGCCAGGTTGTTTTCTGGTTAAAAAGAAAATTGAATAATTACAAAAAGCAAACATTCTGCCCTGGCTGGTGTGGCTCAGTGGATTGAGCACAGGCCTGCAAACCAAAATGTCAGCAGTTCGATTCCCAGTCAGGGCACATGCCTAGGTTGCGGGCCAGGTCCCCAGTAGGGGCACATGAGAGGCAACCACACATTGATGTTTCTCTTCCTGTCTTTCTCCCTCCCTTCCCCCTCTCTAAAAATAAATAAGTGAATAAAATCTTAAAAAAAAAAACAAAAACCACCAAACATTTTCATTGGTGAAAATAGCTAGATTTAGAATGTACAAACATCACTCCCAGAAATACAGATACAACACTACAGTGTGAAAACATGAGAGATGATTGCCTTAAATTGTTTTGTTTTTATTTATGAACCAGTATTTATAATTTAATTTCAAGGAATTATGTAAACTTGATACACCCTTATGTTCACATCACATCCTGTTCTAATTTTGTGTTTGAAAATATATAGGTAGCCCTGGCCATGTAGCTCAGTTGGTTGGAGTGTCGTTCTGATACACCAAGGATTCAGATTAGAACCCCAGTCAGGGCACGTGGCAAAAATCAACCAATGAATGCATAAATAAGTGGAAAAACAAATCAGTGCATCACTCCTTTCCTCCCTCTCTGTAAAATCAATAAATAAAAATTTAAAAAATGAAAAGAAAATGGCATAGGTGGGCTTTTACAAAACAGATTTGGTGACTGAAGACCCACATTTTGGGGCCAGGCTTCATTTGCAAGATAAGGAAATAAATGTCACTGTAATCACTGCTTGAGGCTTATACTTAATACCTGCATTGATATGCCTCAGTTTTACATAAAAATAAGTAAAGTTAGCTGTGCATTTGTAATAGTGCCTATCAAGATGTTCTGCAAGATTGCTATTTACCCTCCTTGTCTTTTCTTAGGGACAGTCGCCCTCAATCCGCCAACTCATCATGCATGCAATGGCAGAATGGTACATGCGAGGGGAGCAGTACGACCAGGCCAAGTTGTCTCGAATACTTGATGTGGCCCAGGACTTGAAGGTGAGCTTGGAAGGAAAAAATAACACTTTTATTTATTAATAATGAGAAAAAACATTTTTATGTAACATAGATGCCTCAGGAGTAATTCATATGTAACTAACTTTTAGTTAGAATGGGTCGAGAAGTGAATTTTGTCTTGTACGTAGAAAGTAATTGGGAGCACAATAGTCTTTAGATAATATAAAAATACCTAATTTAAGTGGCAAGATTCATTTACATTGGACTGAATTTTGTTTGGTTTTTCAATGATATTTGCAATGATACTTATTTTAAAGCAAGACATAATTGACCTCATTTGTAATCTGGGAGATAACTTCTGAAGAAGGTGCTTGGGTTTCATTCCTTTGGCAAATTTCATTAGCATTAACAGTATCTTTTGAGAAATAGTCTGACTTTTGTTGTTGTTTTGTTTTGGTTTTTTTTGTTAATTTCTTTTATTTTTAGAGAGAGGGGAAGGGAGGGAGACAGAGAGGGAGAGAAACAGTAATGTATGGTTGCCTCTCACGGGGACCTGGCCTGCAACCTAGGCATGTGCCCTGACTGGGAATCGAACCGGGACCCTTTGGTTCCCAGCCTGTGCTCAATTGACTTTTGGTATTTTTGATAACTAGGGGCATAGTCTGATGTTACAGTTTTGCTAAAGTTACATAAGCCTGAGTTTAGGTTTTAAAAAAATGTGTTAGGCTTATATTTCATACTTTGTTTTGTTTTGCTTTAGACTTAGTTATATGAAAAAGCACAGGGTAAAGTTTATTTTTAAGGTAAAGCCAGGTTGAAAAGTTTGCCTTATTTTAGGCAGGTACTAGTGCTACCATTGAAGGACTACACTGTTTAAAAAATTATGGCCAAGAGAATACTAGCAATATGTTTTATTTAGACTTCTCTTTGAAAATAAAAGCGGAAACAAAATAGAATAGAGAGATATGAAATTACTTAATTGTTTGACTTGTAGTTTCCAATACTCTTTTTCTTTAGGCCTTGTCAATGCTGCTAAATGGTACTCCATTTGCCTTTGTTATCGACCTTGCTGCACTTGCTTCACGTCGTGAATACCTCAAACTTGACAAGTGGCTCACAGATAAAATTCGAGAGCATGGAGTAAGCAGGATTTGTCCATTTATTACTGATTTTAAATATTGATGGCTAAAAGAGCTAAAGAAAAATAACCTTTTAAATGGCAATTATGTTATTCTGGGTTTTAGTCATAGTGCATAGTCTTTAATCTGAAATCAATTTATATTTAATCTGAAAGCAATTAAGGTCAATTTCAAATACACTTAAAGACTTTCTCTTTCTCAGGAGCCTTTTATCCAAGCATGCATGACTTTTTTAAAGAGGCGGTGCCCTTCCATTTTGGGTGGACTTGCCCCAGAGAAAGATCAGCCCAAAAGTGCTCAACTTCCTCCAGAAACTCTGGCGACAATGTTGGCCTGTTTACAAGCTTGTGCAGGGTAAGAAGAGCATACTTGGAAATGACCCTTTAATTTTAGAACTGTATTATATGGATAATTGTTGATTTCGGGAAGGAAGGATGAGTGATTAAAAGCAACACCAGCTTAGATAATCCAATTTTTAAAAGATTTTATTCATTCATTGAGAGGGGAAAGGAGAGAAACATAGATGTGTGAGAGATACACATCTGTCAGTTACCTCTCTGCACGCCCCCAATCAGGGATCCAGCCGCAATCCCGGCATGTGACCTAACCAGGAATTGAACCAGCAGCCTTTTGGTTCATAGGCTGGCACTCAATTCGCTGTTTTTTAAGTTTAAAGTACTATACTATGTAAAATTGGTTTTTGTTTCTAAATGTCAATAAATAAAACATTGAATTAAAAAATTAAAAGGAGAGAGTATTTTGTTCCTGAAAGTTTAGGCCAAAAACGTGGGTACACATTATTCATAAGCGTGCATTATACATGGCAAAATACAGTAATTCACTATATCTACTTGGTATCGCACTGTCTATTCAGATTTTCTGTTTCTTGTCGAGATTTGTCCATTTCATCTAGGTTACCTGATCTATTGGCATATTATTGCTTTATATTACATCCTGACAGTCATTCTTATTTATGTAAGGTTGATGGTAAAGTCCTCTCAATTTTAGGAATTGTGAATCTCTTGGTTGGTGTAGCTAAATGTTTGTCAATTTTGTTGCCTTTTTCAAAGAACCAGTTTTATTTTGTTTTTCTTGTTTTTCTGTCCTCCATTTCATTTATTTAAGCTCTAAACTTTATTTCTTCTATTTGCTTTGGGTTAAGTTTGAACTGTTTAAAAATTTGTTAAGATGAAAGGTTAGGTTTTTGAGATTTAACATGCTAATGTTTGTTCTTCAATTATGGGAAATTAGAAATTGGCTCCATGTTTCTTTACTATTTTTTATTGAATTTATTGGAGTGATATTGGTTAATAAAATAATAGATTTTTTGTGTAGAATTCTGTAACACATCATCCACTTACTGTATTTAGTGTTCACCACTCAAAGTTGGGTCTCTTTACATCATCATTTATCTCCCTTATAATCCTTCTCTCCTACCTCCCCCCAAACCCCAGAGGTTTTTCTTCTTAATTGGAGATGTCATGCCTTTGAATTTCCACCATGCTTTAGGTTTGGCATTGTTTTCACTATCTGAAAGTATTTTTGTAATTTTCCTTGATCCATTGGTTATAAAAGTATGTTGTTTAATTCATACTTGTCAATTTGCTGGTTTTACTTTTGTTACTAATTTTTAGTTTCATTGTGGTAGAATATACTTATATGATTTTGGTCTCTTTAAATTCCTTGAGACTTGTCATATGGTCTGTCCTGCACAATTTTTCATGTGTGTTTGAGAAGGATGTGTATTCCGCTGTTGGCTAAAGAGTGTTCTATATATGTCTGTTAGGTCTAGGTGATTTATAGTCTTCTGTTCTCATCTATTCTGTCTTCTCTAGCGACTACTTTTACTTTTTAGTGACAGCAGTAGGATTTTGAATTTAGGAGGAAAGATCTACGACAGCACCAAGTTTGTACACAGCTAATGAGTACCAAGCGTTCCACAGTTTTATGAGGCTTAACACATTGAGATAGGCAGGTGGGTTTTCTGCTAAACATTTATCCTAGCACTTGACATTTTAGAAGTCAGTTTTCCACCTGCTTACCAAAAGTACCTCCTGATTATCTGTGTGGTAGTTTTACCTAACCTTGAATAAATGTCTTACCTTTGACTCTGGGAAATTAATATAAAAACTGCTTGTTTGCTTTCATATGTCCTGGTTTGAGCATCATTTTTGACAAAGTGGTTGAGAACATGGATTGTTACTTGGAATATTTTGACATATACTGGTTGTACTATGTGCAAGGTTTAGTTTCAGATCAGAGGTGTAAATTAGATTTGCAAGAGAAAGACAACGCTCAGAACATCCTAGTGATTAGTGACAGATGCAAAGACACAGGATATGGTGGAAATTTAACAATCTGTTCAGCAAATTTTCTTTATTAGAGAATCACATTTGTCTTTTTGGCTGTTCTTGGGAATAATGTAATATTTTTCACTTTTTTTGTTTTCTCTTTAGGAGTGTTTCTCAGGAGTTATCAGAAACCATCCTCACCATGGTAGCCAATTGCAGTAACGTTATGAATAAGGCCAGACAGCCACCACCTGGAGTTATGCCAAAAGGTCGCCCTCCTAGTGCTAGCAGCTTAGATGCCATTTCTCCTGTTCAGGTAATTGTACCTCTGTATTTGGTACTTCCACATTTTTTGTAAACGTGAAATAGAATAAACTTCTACATCATCATTAACAATCTACTCAAAGGAAAACTATCTCAGTTTATTACCTTTTGGATAACTGCATGTCTAGTGTACACTACTACATTTTAAAAGAGATCCATAAATAGGCATTGTAGTTGAGAATAGATTTTAAATATTAAATGGAACATGACTCTGAGAAGAAAGATACAAAGTAATTTATGCAGGTAAATGGTAAGGGCTTTTTAAAATAAGAATAACTTAGACTTAAGAAATAAGCACTGCCTTTGAACCTGATGTGTCTTGTTTGTAGCTTCACGGGCCAAGCAACAGTGCTAGAGCATAAGGACTTGTTATAACTGGGGCTCTTCAGCTCTCAACTGAACTGCTCTTTTAAAAACAAGGTACATTTAAGTTACTCCCTGACACCAACCACCCCCTTCTCTCTGGGAGCAACATATTTCGCTTCTGTTTTCACCTGCATTGAATGACAACTGGGGTTTAAGAAAAGAAGGAACATTTAGTGATTCCTTAGTGGCCACTTTATGAAAGGCATTTGGTGTATCATTTCCTATAGTCATGAAGGTCTGAAATAATGCCACAAATTAAGAAACTTGAAAGTGCAGTTATTAGATATCTTTTAAAAACCTTAGTGAATAGCATACCTTGTTTTGTTGTTATTGTTTTTCTTTTTTATTGAATTAGAGCTAATCCCCTCCAGTCCCTAAGATTTTTCAAATTTTGGCTAGATTTGCTTGTTTTGACTGGATGATTTCTAATTTGTAATGTTTTTATTGTGCTGGAAGTTAAATGTTTGAGAGATTCTTTTTGTTTTAAAGGGAAATTGTAAAGACCTAATAACTGTCCCATGTCACTAGTAAATGTTTAGTATTACAGCTTCAGGGCAGTTCATCTTACACGTTGTTGAGTTTTGTAGCCCTCGTATTATGGCTCTGGTACTTGGGCAGGGGCTTACTCTTTAAATCTGTTACATCTCTGATAATAGGAAGAAAAAAGACTGGCACACTTGATGACTTGATTTTGGGAGTTAAGTATCGTTATGATTGTATGGGGTTTTGCAGTTTACTTATTAAGCACACAAAGAGCTATTACTAAATATTGCTTTACCTGTGTCATATGTCAGTCTTTGCTTGAGGTATATTTAATATATTTTTATAATGTTTTTCTTTAGATTGACCCTCTTGCTGGAATGGCATCTCTTAGTATAGGTGGTTCAGCTGCCCCTCACACCCAGAGTATGCAGGGTTTTCCTCCAAATTTGGGTTCTGCATTCAGTACCCCTCAGTCACCAGCAAAAGCATTTCCACCCCTTTCTACCCCAAATCAAACAACTGCATTCAGTGGTATTGGAGGACTTTCATCACAACTTCCAGGTAAGGGGGTGGGATGGATGCAAGTTATTTGTAATATTCATTGTGCCTTAGTTTTTGTGGTGACTATGATAAGAAAAACTGCTTAAACTAAATTGTGAAAATGGCTTCAACGTCCATAGTTGGGAAGAGGAAAACATTATACTATTACAACATTAATTCAGTTGAATTGCAATTAAGATATTTTAGTTGTAAAGCTAGTTGAATTATTCAGTAAGGATTCTGTATTACCAAATAATTATAAACAGTAACAAGTGTGTTAAGCACAAATTTTAAAGGGTGTCAGAGTAGATGAGAACTCATGGCTTTATGAATTACTGAAGGTTGATTTAATAAAGGTAGAAATATTTCACTCATCAGATTCAGGTGCATGTTCTGCTCCCTTGCACTTAATCTACTTTGAAAATGATAGTAAATTCCTAAAACTTTTTAAGTTTTTCAGATATTTAGGCTTTTAGCTTTGTATTGAAGTAAAGAGTCCTTATTTTTTCTTCTTCTCTTGGACCCTGTTCTTTCTCCTAAGCTAGTTGCACCTTTTATCTTTTCAGACTATAAGTTTAGAGTATTAAAACCTAAGGACTAAAGTGTTGTAATTACCCTATAACCTAGTTAATACTGTTGTGTGGTTCTAGCCCTGATTGTTCATTGATTTAAATCAAATTTACCCTATTTTGTAAGGCCTCATTAAAATCCTAATTATTAGAGTTCTGTTTGCTAGACCTAACAGGAATAAAGGAGATCTGGCTCATCCTAACTTAGCAGATAGTAGCCTGAAATTCTTCCATTGTGATTACAGTGGAAAGAGGAATTACATTGGGGAAAGCAAGCCAGTTCTTACCTTGATTACCTTATATCTTACATCACATGGTGTACAGTTAAAATTGTTGCATATTACTTTCTTACCAAGAATATAAAGAAACTAACAATTCTAAATACTAAAGAAATCTTGGCTTTGTCTGTTTTTGTATACTCTTACTAGTTTAGACTCTCTAAAAAAATTAGACAGAGAATTAATAAAGACCCTGCCTTTTTAAATAAATTACATCTCTGATGTGAATACAGTCAAGAATGTGAATAAGGATAAAACCTTTGGCTGCTTCGTTCTTTCTAGTAGGTGGTCTTGGCACAGGCAGCCTGACTGGTATAGGAACTGGGGCCCTTGGACTTCCTGCAGTGAATAACGATCCTTTTGTACAGAGGAAACTGGGCACCTCTGGACTGAACCAGCCTACATTCCAGCAGAGTAAGATGAAACCTTGTAAGTGGTAGTGTTGTCTGTGATTGTGAAGCGTGACTGATGCACACAATTTTTTTTTTTTTAATTTTATGTCCAATTTGTCTCTACAGTTATATGGACAAAAACAATGACTTACTATATTGTCAGTGGGGCCATGTGTTGATGGACTTCTTAGATCAGTGGGAGCAAATTCACGAATTTGAATTACTAAAGTGGAAATTTGATGTATCACTCTACCTTGGTCTGGATTGCCAGAAAAAAGTGACGGTTAATAAGAGTTAGTGTCCTTAGGGATGTTATCCTTAAAGCAAGATGTACAGTGAAGAGGAAAGTAAAATCTTACCCTTAGATTGGGCTAGGTAAAAGCACAGTCTCATACTAATCCTGAATTCTTGGGATTAATGAATCAAGAACAGCCTGGAGGATTTCAGATTTTTGTTTCAGCTTGGCAGTTTGTAAAATAAATAACTTTTAATTTAATTTAAGGTTATAACTTTATGATATATGTAACTCTATTACATGTAATAAATACTGCCATATGTTGGGTAATATATATGATGTTAGTTAAAACAGTTTTTAAAGTTTTACCTCCTTAGTTCTCCCAAAGTCAGAGAAGTCGTCTTTGTAATACATAGGTGTATTGACTCGTAGTTGTAGGGCTTAAATACGCATTATGCAAAATTCGACAGTGCACCAAATGACTTGAAAATGTTAGTGTGAAAGGCCTGTCTGAGTGTTACGTTTTGTAGCATGCTTTGTGTTTACATCAGTATGTCATGCACATGCATTGATGATTCTTATATGGTAAATGTGGTTTTTTACTATTTTTATAAAGTAGTGAAGACTTGTTAACCTCGAAAGGTTGTATTAAGGGTAAATGCATTGTAAATTTGAAGCTATGAAAGTCTTCAGGAAGAAAATATTAAGTTAGATCTGTAGTTTTAAGGCAGTGTTGTTAAAATCCTTTATGTGTACTAGAACAGCTGAATATTAAAACTCGACCACTTAATACTGTCTTCAGTTTATTTTTTTTCCCCTTAAAATTAAAACTTTGTTGGTGTCTCTGCTTCTGTGTGTGCATTATGGGGGAGTGAAGTAAGAGCCTAAATGCCCACTGGTTGCTTTTCTGTTTCTAACAGCGGACTTGTCTCAGGTGTGGCCAGAGGCAAATCAGCACTTTAGTAAAGAGATAGATGATGAAGCAAACAGCTATTTCCAGAGAATATATAATCACCCACCACATCCAACCATGTCTGTTGATGAGGTGAGTATCTAGGATGATTGAAATCTTCATGGTCTAGGTAGATCTTAAATGCCCTTTCAAGTTTTTAGAAATCTACCTCAAAGTTTGTTGTTAACGTTTATCACAAGCTCAGTTTGTTATGAAATGTTCTGCTTAATAATTCTATTAACAGCACTTTAGGAAGGCTCTTAATCGTAGTTTCCTTTATGTGTGTCTTGTTTTTGTCTTGCGTTTTCCAGGTATTAGAAATGCTACAGAGGTTTAAAGACTCTACCATAAAGAGGGAACGAGAAGTATTTAATTGTATGCTAAGGAACTTGTTTGAAGAATATCGGTTTTTCCCCCAGTACCCTGATAAAGAATTACATATAACAGCCTGCCTGTTTGGTGGGATAATTGAAAAAGGACTGGTCACTTACATGGCACTAGGCCTGGCCCTGAGATATGTTCTTGAAGCCTTACGCAAGCCTTTTGGATCCAAAATGTATTATTTCGGAATTGCTGCACTAGATAGATTTAAAAATAGGTGAGTGGATAGGTTTCCTGTGAAACTTCTCTTTTTTAATATAAGGGGAAATAATAACTCATGTTTCAACAGTTCTTACCATGCCCCATCATTATATCTATGTTAACTAATCATAACAACTGTGTGAAGTAGAAGGGGAAGAAGTGAAAACAATTCAAGTAATTACAGTTATCAGATAAGCGGTAAGAACAGTATAAAATGAAATCAAGGGGAGCTCGTTTATTGAGGTATACTTTTTACACAGTCAAAACCACCATTTTAAGTGTACAGTTCTTTGCATTTTGACAAATTTATAGTTGTGTAACCAACACAGTCACAGTCAAGATACTGAATATATTCTTCACCCCAAGAAGTTCTTATTTGCCCTTTAAAGTTCACCTTCCCTTACCTCTAACCCCTGGCGATCACTGATCTGATTGGCTCTAGTTTTCCCAGAGTGTTACTTGAATTGAACCAAACATAATGTTTTTGAATCTGATTTCTTGCACTTAGCATAGTGCTTTTGAGATTCATCTATGTTACTACATGTTTCAGTAGTTTCTTTTTATTGCTGACTAGTATCCCATTGTATGGATTAACTACAAATTGTTTCTCCATTCACCTGTTGGTGAACATTTGGGGTTGTTTCCAGATAGCAGTTTTACTGGCTCGTTGTAATCAATTTTAAGTAAAATAAAACCTTTTAAAAGATACTGTTTTCTGATACAAAATGAGGTGAAGTTTATAAATATTTATCCCCCTACTTCTGTATTCTTACTTTTGCCAATCTCTTCAAATAAGGTAGTTGATAGAATGGGAGAAACTGCCTACACTAGCATTTGGAAGAAAATCTTTTGTTGCTTGTGCTGCCTCTGTTCTTACTTGAAATAATGAATGAATATTTTCATTGGCAGATTGAAGGACTATCCCCAGTATTGTCAGCACTTGGCTTCTATCAGTCACTTTATGCAATTTCCACATCATTTACAGGAGGTAAGCGTCTTCCATACCTAAAACCTTCCTAATAGTTGGAGGGTTTATCTGTTTTGACTTTGGATATTGAGAATGGCATTAAGATTTGTTAATGATACAGATATGCGTATTATTTGTTGCTTATTTTGCAGCTTAGAATAGATTGTGGAAAAAATGCATTCTTTATCTTTTCTAAGTAATGGTTTTGCTTGATTTACTAAAAGGCTTTTACCAATTTTTTAGCCTGGTAATGCTATCGAAGGATAGACATCTTTTACCAAGAGAAACTTTGCCAGATTTTAAAAAGGATTTGGAATGCAAATCTTGAATATAAATACATTATTCCTTTGATTTAAATATGATTCAAGGCTGTTTTGTCTAAGACTTAGACCAGTGTTACTAAAAAACATAGCTTTCTTACCCTGCTTTGGTTACTTTGAAGTGTTTCTTAAAAAGGAGGCAGTCCCAGGGGAAAAGGACCTAGAGAATACACATTTTAATTCATCTTATGTGACCGTTCTTGAAATTTCTAAACCTATCCTGGAACATCCATCCAGTATCATTGCTTACCCTCTGATTGGCTTGCCTTGTGTGTTTTGTTTTGTTTGTAGTAATAGCTTTACTGAGAGGTGATTCACATTGCAGTGTGTATTTTAGGCCTTAGGTTTGTCATCAGCACCCAATAAAAAGATCAGCTTACTATATAAGTTTTTTAAGTAGTTAAAATGTGTGTTAAGGAATTCAAAGAAATTTATATGTAGGCATTTGTGGCTGCTTTTGGGGAAGTTATTTTGCTAGATGACTTCTTTCATAGTAATATCTTACCCCAAAGAGGCTGTGGTATATCCACTTATGTATTATATTTTGGGGAAGATGGGGCAAGGGGTAAGGAAGATAGATGAACCACAAGAGTGATCGTAATGATCTTTAGCCTTTGAGAAGTTTGTAATTCAAAATTTTAAATTTCTGTTAAGAACTCTTTTAATATGTTTTCCTCTCCCTACCCCTATAGTATATCGAGTATGGACAGCAATCTAGAGATCCTCCTGTGAAAATGCAGGGCTCTATCACAACCCCTGGAAGTATTGCACTGGCTCAGGCCCAGGCTCAGGCCCAGGTTCCAGCAAAAGCACCCCTTGCTGGTCAGGTTAGCACTATGGTAACCACCTCAACAACCACCACTGTTGCTAAAACGGTTACTGTCACCAGGCCTACCGGAGTCAGCTTTAAGAAAGATGTGCCAGTAAGTAGGTCCACCTTTTTTCTCTTCCAAGATTCGTTATGTTGTAATATATGCATTAGGGAGCGTGTATTCTAATTTTACGTAAATAGCACATGGCTGCTTAAAAAAAAGGGGGGGGTATAAAGAGCAGCATCTCTCCCTTTCTGTCTCCCCCAGATTTCCCAGAGGCAGCCACTATGAATAGTTTAATATATATTCTTGCCAACGCTTCAGTGCACAATCACATACACCATGTGTATTTTATACTAAAGGAATTTGTATACATTTTTCGTGGGATTTGTCAATTAAGCATTTTAATTTGTTTATGTACTTTATTTCTTTAGCCTTCTATTAATACAACAAATATAGATACATTGCTTGTGGCCACAGACCAAACTGAAAGAATTGTAGAGCCCCCAGAAAATATCCAAGAGAAAATTGCTTTTATCTTCAACAATCTCTCACAGTCGAATATGACACAGAAGGTGAGCATGATGTAATAGTTTACGTATCACTGTTTCTATAATATTTATATGTCACTAATGCTCCTTATTGTTATCCCTAATGAGCTGGGGGATTTTTATTTCACATTCTGCATCCTTTTTAATACTTCACTTTAGAAATAGAAAGTAATAGAATCAAAACATAAGGAATGTGCCTGGCTGGTGTAGTTCAGTGGATTGAGCGTGAGCTGTGAACCAGAGGGTCGGTGGTTTGATTCCCAGTCAGGGCATATGCCTCGGTTGCAGGCCAGGTACCCAGTGAGGGCCACGTGAGAGGCAACCACACACTGATATTTCTCTCCTCCTCTCTCCTTCCCTTCCCCTCTCTAAAAATAAAATAAAATCTTTAAAACAAAAACAAAGGGCCCTGGCTGGTGTAGCTCAGTGGATTGAGCGCGGGCTGGGAACCAGAGGGTCGCCGGTTTGATTCCCCATCAGGGCACATGCCTGGGTTGCGGGCCAGGTCCCGGTGAGGGGCAACCATACGTTGCTGTTTCTCTCCCTCTCTGTCTCCCTCCCTTCCCCTCTCTCTAAAATAAATAAATAAACTCTTTAAAAAAAAAAAAAAAAAAAAAACCAAAGGGATTATGGATATACCACTAGTGGTTGTAGTTTTGTACGTGTGAAATAGCAGTAGTTTTAAATGTATTGTTTTGCAGTGAGTTGCAAACATTTTAAAAGAAATATCATGATCTAATGATGGAAGGTACTTCTACTCTAGGGGTGTCCAACCTGTGTCCCATGGGCCACATCTGGCCCAGAATGGCTATAAATGCATCCCAACGCAAAATTGTAAATTTACTTAAAACATTACCTAGTTTTATTACCTAGATATGTACATTTTATGTACATTTTATATATTAGCGATCACAAACTGGGGACCTACTTGACGATTTGAAAAGATTATCAAAAGGGCCGCTGCATAATTAGAGTTATTATGTAAGTGCTTTCTTGTTCATCTGTGGTAGTGGATATCATGAAAATTATGCACAGACCTTGTTTTTGCTTATCAGTTTTCTTTAGAGTTTGTGTATTTAATGTGTGGCTCAAGACAATTTTTCTTCCAGTGTGGCCCAGAGATGCCAAAAGGCTGGACACACCTGTTTTACCCACAACTCATGTCCCTCCCAGAAACCTTTCAGAGCATTTATTAGGACCTAATAACTGAGGCATACATTGTGAAAAGCATAAGGAATGATGCTTCCCTTACAAGATTATACACTAAGACAATACTTAGAAACGGACATTTTAGCCAGTAAGGTTAGACTAAACAAGTGTGTTTGAGATATACGAGGTCTGTCTGGAAAAAGTCCAGCCATCGATAATATAACGAGAACAATTTGCTGACATCAGTGTAACCTGGCAGCCAACGAGAGTGGACTGGAATGCACATTGTGTGAACAGTGACAATTTCACTCTACTAGTCAGTGGGAGCAGGAGATGCCATTGAGTGAGCATGTGTACTATTTGGCCGTAGCATTCAAAATGACTGAGTAGAGCAACAGATGGTGCATCACATTTTGTGTTAAGCTTGAATATTCTTCTTTGGAAACTATTGGGATGATTCAGAAGGCTGCAGTTATGGGCAACTGGTGATTGACAGCTTCATCACAACAAAGAGCCCACTCATGCGTCATGTCTCCTGCAGAGTTTCTTGGTGAAACGTCATTACCCAGGTGGTTCAGACCCCTTACAGCCAGATTTGGCACCCTGTGACTTCTGGCTTTTCCCAAAACTAAAATCACCTTTGGAAGGGAAGAGATTTCACACCATGGATGAGATTCGGGAAAATGTGACAGGGCACCTAATGGCAATTGGGAGAACTGTGTGAGGTCCTAAGGTGCCTACTTGAAAAGGGACTGAGGCATCATTGTCCTATGTGCAGTGTTTCTTATATCTTACATCTCTTTCAGTAAATGTCTTTTTCATATTACATGGTGGATACCTTCTGGACAGACCTCATATGCAGTACTGTCTTTTCAAATACCACCATGAATGGTTGGGGGGCGATTAAAGCCTTTAATATCCTTTTTGGAAAAGAATCGTTAAACTTTACAGATGATTCCTGGAGGTGGAAATTTAGGAAAATACAGTTCTGATGTTAGGTCTTTAGTGGTAGGTTGTAGATTAGTCATGTGTTCTCTTTTGGTCCACTGGAGAGTTGGCGAAGATGGGGGTGAGGGTGACTACATGTTTTTGTTTTTTTTTAATTTTAAAGTTCAAAGCTACCATAGATGTTTCAGCCTGATCACTCACAGTTTATGGAATTGAAGTTAACTGTACTTCATCTCATCTCTCTGGTGTGGGGGAGAGATGTAGCATGGTGGTTTGATTTACACCTGATTTTGCAAGGAGCCGTGTGCTTGTACTGCTGTTCTCAGAAACAAAACACATAACCGTATTTTTTCATCTTTTAATTGTATACTTCCCATGTCCTTGGTTGGCTAGGTTGAAGAACTAAAGGAAACTGTGAAGGAAGAATTCATGCCTTGGGTTTCACAATACCTGGTTATGAAGAGAGTCAGTATTGAGCCAAACTTTCACAGCCTGTATTCAAACTTCCTTGACACGCTGAAGAATCCTGAATTTAATAAGATGGTTTTAAATGAGACCTACAGAAACATCAAAGTAAATTAGTTCTTGTACTTCTTTTCTGTTCTTTTTCTGTTTCGAGAGTGTTGCTGTTTTTCGTTCATGTTGTCTATGAAACTTTGCTCTAGCATTTGTTTCAAATACAGAACTAAATTTCATGAAGAATTTAGTCTTACAGACATACTCTGTACTGTTTACTTTGAAAGTAACTATTATTCTGAATTTGTTTCCATCATCCTGTGCATGGTTTTTCCTTAATCTCTGCGTGATTTTAACTTGCTTTTCTCCCCTCCACACGTTATTTGCAGTATACTCTTAGCTATAACCCCTTTGGGGTTTTTTTTTTAAATACAGTTTTAATAGAAATTCATTGTATGGATATATGTTGCTAATGGATATTTAGGTTGTTAACTTTCACTGTTACAGAAGTAGTGTTGCAGTGAATGTTTTCCTTTATGTCTTAAGCGCCAGATATCTTTCAACTCTAGACCTCTTTGTGGACTACCTGTCATTTACAATTCCGTTTATTTTAAGGTTAAACTACTCCTAATGAGTTGATCCTTGTTCCGTAAAATTCAAGTATTTTATTAGGAGGATTAACTTCTAGAGTACACAGTGTGAACCAACATACAGCTATGATCATTCTTTACTGAATAACTTGGGACATTGGCTGATGAGCCAGCACTATATTTAAACCTGTGGATGGGAATTTTCCCCATTCTAGGTTACGCTGTAGTGCAAAAAAAAATTCCTGGCTCTTTCTGGTGTACAGTGGACATTGTGCCATTCTGCTGTTGCTAGATAGAGTTAAGGAACATAACTATATTTAGCCTTTGTTATCTGATAGTAAGAATGGTTGGGATGTACGAAAATTTCCACACGCTTGGAAGCAGAATCTCAAGATCCTTTCAAACGGTGTTTTAAATTATACATTTTAATTTATAACCATAAATTAAGAGGTACCATGTAGTAGATGGATGGGTGTGATGAATCTATCCCCCTTACAAAGAACTAGAAAATTAATGAAATGGCCTGGGTTGCGGGCCACGTCCCCAGTTGGGGGAGTGTAAGAGGCAACTGATCAGTGTTCGTCTTGCACATCCATGTTTCTCTCCCTCTCTTTCTCCCTCGCTTTTCCTCTCTCTAAAAATAAATAAAACCTTTAAAAAAGATTAATGAAATGGGTTGGGTTTTCTAGAAATTTGCAAAGAAGTATATATACAATATTATGTTGTATTTCAGAAAGTTAGCCTGTCTCCAGATTTGTACAGTGAGTAACTTTAGTGAAAACACTAAAGTTTGCAATAGATACTATGATTTTGGTTACATCCTTGTAACTATACTCCTGCTGTCTTGATGGACTTAGAAGCATAGATAGAGTCTTCATTTGAATTGATTTAGCTATTCAAGATAGAATTGCGGTTGGATCTCTGCTTCGAACTACCTAACACTTTCAGAATTTTAACATGGTTTTCTGTAGGAGCACACATGACACTTTGAACCTTGTGTACTTTGCCTTTGTGTGACGCACTTATATTACCTATTAAAAATAAAATGTGCCCTGGCTGGTGTAGCTCAGTGGATTGAGCACGGACTGCGAACCAAAGGGTGGCCAGTTCGATTCCCAGTCAGGGCACATGCCTGGGTTGCAGGCCAGGTCCCCGGGGGGTCCAACCACACATTGATGTTTCTCCCCATCTCTTTCTTCCTTCATTCCCTTCTGTCTAAAAATAAATAAATAATCTTTAAAAAAAGGTAAAGACATTTAAAGGTTAAAAATGTCACAGAACAAAACAATAGTGCTATGATAGTATGGAGTAGATCTACTTTGGGGGCATGTTCTCATAATCAATGGCTTGTTTTTAACATAGAATAATGGAATATTCAAACATTTAGTTGAGATTTTTTCCCCTCGCATAAGCTCATTTTCATACCTGTCTTAATCCTACTTTTTTTTTTTTTTAAATAGGTGTTACTGACCTCTGATAAAGCTGCAGCCAATTTCTCAGATCGTTCTTTGCTGAAGAACTTGGGACATTGGCTAGGAATGATTACACTAGCTAAAAATAAACCCATCTTACATACTGTGAGTTCCAGCTAAAGGTTTATGTAAAACTTGAGTGTTCATACAGTATTATGTCTAAAAGTCTTAACTTTGGGGGGGGGGCTATTTTAATGATTATTGGGTGTCCATAAGAGCTTGGCGAATGTTTTGAATCCGTAATTGCATGCTTGTGGCCTCACGTCATTTAGCAGGATAAACAAAAGCCAGTAAGGTGTATTTGTCACCCTTTCCTTTTTGTAAGGCAAGAGTCATTTATGTTGATTCCTCTTTTGAGGATGAGTTTAGCAAGTTGTCCTTCTTTGTGTACTTCGTGAAGGATTTAAAGTATATCCTCAGCTTTTAAAATACTTTTTTTCCCCAGGACTTGGATGTAAAATCTTTGCTGCTAGAGGCCTATGTTAAAGGACAGCAAGAATTGCTCTATGTAGTGCCCTTTGTTGCCAAAGTCTTAGAGTCTAGCATTCGTAGTGTGGTGAGTAGATTTTAATGTTTTATTGATGGCTAAATTTGTAAGAGTTAATTTCAGTACAAGGTGTAGAAGTTACATCCTTAGTTCTTATGACCAGCACTAGTTCAATCAGTTTTCCTTGGGTTAAGTTGCATTTCCAGTGTGAGGGGCTAAGTAGAATTAAAGGACTGATGGCTAACAGGTAGCTTTGGGTTTTGGTGTTTTTCTGAAATACGTAGATGGGAAGTCTAGGGGTTTTTGTTATGGCCACTTAAGTATAAGTGCTTAACTGTTTAAAATAATACAAATTGAAGTGATTTGGGGGCCAGCTTAACATAATAGGTTTTCTTTAGGTTTTTAGGCCACCCAACCCCTGGACAATGGCAATTATGAATGTATTAGCTGAGCTTCATCAGGAACATGACTTAAAGGTAAATTTTTTGCTTCTTCATACTTTGGAACATTCTCTGTCTTCACATTATTAACATTTACAGGAAAGGTAGAACATTGGGGGGTATTGTAATAACTGGAGAATAGTGTATATTATGAATAAAGATAAAATTTTATTTTAAAAGTTCTAATCAAATAATTGGAATTCTGCAGTTAAACTTGAAGTTTGAGATTGAGGTCCTCTGCAAGAACCTTGCATTAGACATCAATGAGCTAAAACCTGGAAACCTCCTGAAAGATAAAGATCGCCTAAAGAACTTAGATGAGCAGCTCTCTGCTCCAAAGAAAGATGTCAAGCAGCCGGAAGAACTCCCTCCCATCACAACCACAAGTAAGTGTGGTAGTTAGCTAGTCCTTTACTTACTAGAATGTTCCCTTAAATGGTACATTTCCACGCATATAGCAAGTTATAGTGTTGTTCAGCATTATGTGGTGCTGAAACTCTTGTATACGTTTTGGTGGGCCTTCTAAATTATTAAGGAAATATTAGCAGTGTCTAGGCATTGTCGTACCGTATTAGATTCCATCTGAGTAACATACAGTATTCTTTCTTAAGTCTGGTTATCATTTATATTGTCTGAGGTCTTAGAAAGAATTCATTGGCATGACAGCCTGTGTTATTCCTCACACCTGGGGATGGCCAACCAGCTAGAGTTTCCCTTAATGATAATTCAGGGTGGGGAGGATGTGCTTTGTGCCATCACCCCAGACTCCCACCCACTAATTTAATACAAGTTATTGATGTCCTGCTATTTATACAGTAAAGTCAAGAAATCTGCTCTTTTTTTATTAGCTCTTATTTTATTTTTTTATGCTTAGCAACTTCTACAACACCAGCTACCAGTACCACCTGTACAGCCACGGTTCCACCACAGCCACAGTACAGCTATCATGACATCAATGTCTATTCCCTCGCAGGCCTTGGACCACACATTACTCTAAACCCAACAGTAAGTAAACACCATGCCATCCCCCAACTTCTACTTCGTGACACTGGTCACCTTCCCTTTTTCCCTTCTTCCTGGATTCCTAGGTTATAGGTTTTTGTGCAGAGAGCAGGGGTTGAGACTGCTGTATATAGTACAGCTGGGGGGGGGTTTCCTATTCTAAAATAGTCCTTGTGACTAGGTGTCATTTATATTGGTTCAGCATATCCAAACCTGTGATTAAAGTGAAGACAGTTGGCTCCTGTGCACACCAGAGAGGCATACCGTTCCCTATTAGGATGGCAGAGATTTGGAACCATCCATGGTCCACAACCATGTGAGCTTTTATTTTGACTAAGAGACTGATGGAGAAGTGGCCTTTGATATTTTTCTTGCATCTGATCTCTGGCCTCTCTAAATGGAAGTTGTTAATGTTCGCAGTGAATACTGCTTGTTTGCTAAGTACCTATAATATTAAATATACTTAGATGGTATTTTAATAAAAGCTGGCAATACAAAGTGGGGGAAAAGTAGGTTTATAGTTGTGAGTACACAAACACAGAATTTATTCTTGTTTATTATTTATTAATTTTATTATTTTCCATACAAACAACTGTAAATGTACTTTTGCCCCACCCTGTATAATCACAGTCTCTTAAGAATTCCTTGCTCAGGTTAGAAGATCCTCAGTGTATACCATAGCTTTTGCTCTTTATTTTCATCATCATGTCACCTTCCTTTGCGTTAAGCCATTTCTTTAGGCAGATAGCTGAAACTGAGCTGACTCATGTGTATATATAGTAAAACCTTCAGGTCAAGGTCTAGGAAGTAAGTTCATAATTTGTTTCTGTGGCCTAGTTCTTGGAGGTAGTCTGGTCTAATGTCATAAAATAAATTCTCATCAATTTTTTCCCTATACTTAAAGGTTGTAATTTACTGTCTGTATTTGGAATGAAATTGATTATCTTCTGTCTTTTAATATGCTTAACATTAGTTTAGTTTAGAATCAGATACTTGGAGTTTTCATGGTCTTTGCTTTTAGAAGTTGAACATGTTCACAAATATAGAAGTGATATTATTAATCCATTGAACTTTGGACTTTAAAGGGCTTGAAACATTTTAAAGATACCATTTTAACATGGTCTTTCTTTTTTTCTATAAATGTGGCACTTAGTTTTTGAACGAAAAACCTAGATCTAGAAATTGTGGTTTTCCTTTGTATTATTTACAGTAACCAGAATACGTTTGTATTTAAATACTTTTGTATTTAAAATTTCTTATAAATTCAGTAAGTTAAAGAGATTAAGTGAGTATTAAGGCATACTTTCTACCAGAGAAAAGATTGGAAACGGTAATCCAAATGAAAGCAAAGGCTTCATATGAAATGCTTTTTATTCTGAGGAATTATTTGTATCAATAAAAGTTTTTGTAGAAGGCATTTTCTCTTAACTTGATTCTTTCTCCATTTTCCCCAAACTACTAAAGAAGTACTTTTTAAAAGAGTACTTGAGCCCTGGCTGGTGTGGGTCAGTGGTCTGGGCATTGTCCCACAAACCAAAAGGCTGCCAGCTCAATTCCCCGCCAGGGCACATGCCTGGGTTGTGGGCTGGGTTCCCGGTTGCAGTCGTGTGAGAGGCAACCAATCGAAGTTTCTCTCTCTTTCTTCCTTTCCTCCCTCTCTAAAAATGAATAAATCTTAAAAAAAAATTAATACTTCAGTCACACATTTTAACTAAGCAGGTACTCTGTTTTTAAGCAGGTAATGCATCTTGAAATGAACAATAGAACTTTTTGAAAACCAAAGATGTGTTATCTTGTATCACAAGGTGTACTGCTACCTCTTTCTTTGTAGACCAATTTCTCACTCCTGAGCTTTTTATTGATTAAAGTTGGAATTGGTAGTTGGTGGTTAACCTTGGAATTATTCCAAAATCCTGGGTGTGATTGCCTAGAGAAACAACTTATCAAGCTGTTGACTTACCTTGTTTTTCCCCACCTAGATTCCTTTGTTTCAGGCCCACCCACAGTTGAAGCAGTGCGTGCGCCAAGCAATTGAACGGGCTGTCCAGGAGTTGGTCCATCCTGTGGTGGATCGGTCAATTAAGATCGCCATGACTACTTGCGAGCAAATAGTGAGGAAGGATTTTGCCCTGGATTCTGAGGAATCTCGAATGCGAATAGCAGCTCATCACATGATGCGTAACTTGACAGCTGGGATGGCTATGATTACCTGCAGGGAACCTTTGCTCATGAGTATATCCACCAACCTGAAAAACAGTTTTGCCTCAGCTCTTCGTGTAAGTTGATTATTTTTGTGCTGTAGTACTAAACTGATTGCTGCTTGTCTGAGTTTCTTTTTCCATTTCTACTTTTAATAGTCACCACATTTGATATCGTCCTCCTTCTTAGATTGTAAATTCTGTGAGATGTGAAGCATCATGTCTTTTTGCTCACTATTATATCCTCAGCAGTGTTTGGCAGATGGTAGATACGCACATACTTACTGCTTTAAACAAATGAAGTGGGTTTTTTTTTAATGCGTAAGTTAATAGTTATGATTCAGATTACCATGAAGAATTTAAATTAAAGCACTTGGAATAAAACAGTACAAAATATTTAAAGTGACTTTGTGTGTGCCTACTTACAGCACACACTCTCTTAAAGTAATTCAGTTAATTTCAGGCCTCAGATGTCATGGTTATAATGCTTTTGTTGCTCTAGCAGGTGTGGTTCAGTGGATTGAGCGCTGGCCTGCAAACCAAAGAGTTGCAGGTTAGATTGCCAGCGTAGGGCACATACCTGGTTGCAGGTCAGGTCCCCAGTGGGGAGTGCGTGAGAGGCAACCACACATTGATATTTCTCTCCCTCTTTCTCCTACCCTTCCCGTCTCTAAAAAATAATAATAAAAAAAAATAATGCTTTTCTTTACTGCTTTTCTGTTTTCATTTTGTTTACTATCTTTACAACAACCTGGTAAGATATTTTGGATGAGTGGTATTTTCTTTTTATAGATGAAGCGGATTATTAGACTATTTCATGGTTATAGCTAATGTGTGATAAGTCAGAACTTTTAAATGTGTATGTCTAAGCACTGCATTTCCTATGACCGTGTCTGTACTGTTTACAAAAAAACTTGAAATCTTTTTCTTTCTGTCTCCTCCCAACAGACTGCATCCCCACAACAAAGGGAAATGATGGATCAGGCAGCTGCTCAGTTAGCTCAGGACAATTGTGAATTAGCTTGCTGTTTTATTCAGAAAACTGCAGTAGAAAAAGCAGGCCCTGAGATGGATAAGAGATTAGCAACTGTAAGTGGTTTAGCATTTGCCTTTTAAGTATTTTTCTTTTTTGTGTTTAAGAAAGTGCCTTATAACAAGAACCTCAGTGACTTTTCTTTTTTTTTTTTTTTTTTGGCAGGAATTTGAGCTGAGAAAACATGCTAGGCAAGAAGGGCGCAGGTACTGTGATCCTGTTGTGTTAACATACCAAGCTGAGCGGATGCCAGAGCAAATCAGGCTGAAAGTGAGAATTGGGGGCTCCATCACTCCACACCCCATCTTTGTTTTCTTTCTGTTCTTCTTGCTTAAACGCCGCACCAGGACTAGGACATTGGGGTTAAATATTGTTACAGAGAAAGTATCTCACTTCAGTAGCATTTCACCTAAAGGCAACCTGTGGAGAAGGTGTAAGCGTGGCTTAGGTGTGCGCTCGCAGCCCCCAGTTGTTGAAGTGCTATTGTGAAGGGTTCCTGTGCCTGTTACTCCTTCATGTGTCCCAACTTGGTCTTCCTTTGGGTACTTGGTTCTTATTGCTGGTTGCTTTTTGCTGATCATTTTTACCAGCTGCTTTGGAGAATTACAGTGGTATGGTCCTATTTGAGACATCTTCCATTGGAAAACATAACAAATTTATAAGTGTGGGTGACTCTGACAGGACTTCGGGAAACACTCTGTATGTGTGTGCGTGCATGCACGTGCACGCTCCATCGTGCTGTGCCACACTGTAATGACTCCTGTGTCCCTTCTCAGAACCTCAGTGCTTATAGCTATGCACACTTGCCACTTTCACAAAAAAAGTTTCCTTTGATTGTGAAGAGGATCCTGTCAAAATACGTTTTCTTCTTTCAAGGTTGGTGGTGTGGACCCAAAGCAGCTGGCTGTTTATGAAGAATTTGCACGCAATGTGCCTGGCTTCTTGCCTACGAATGATTTAAGTCAACCCACAGGATTTTTAGCTCAGCCCATGAAGGTAAATACTTGCCTTGGATTACAGTTTAATATGAATGTTACTGTCCCATAATACGTATTCTCTGTGTCAGATTAGCGTGGTTTATAGGGATTTTTTTTTTTTTTTTTTTTTTAATATACGTGAGGTTGGTTTAAATTTGACAGTTGGACTGAGTACTCTGTTTTCCATGGTTTGGATGATTTAACTTTCGTAGAGTGTAGAGAGATTATTAGATGCCACAAGTGATGCTGCCCTCAGCCTATTCATTATTCATTAGGCTCTCTTTGATCACTTGATTGTGTTGGTGTCTGCCAGCCTTTCCACTGTCAAGTGAAGTACCTCCTCCCCCATGCCTGCCTTGCCCTGCCCCACCTGAAGGTTGAATAGTTTGGTGAGGGGATGGAAGAGCCCCTCCATGTTTTGATGGCTACGTGTGCCAGTGAAAAATCTTTATAATTTTTCTCTTTTTTGGTTGTTTTCCTCTCTAAAACAGCAAGCTTGGGCAACAGATGATGTAGCTCAAATTTATGATAAGTGCATTACAGAACTAGAGCAGCACCTACATGCCATCCCGCCAACATTGGCCATGAACCCTCAAGCCCAGGCTCTTAGAAGTCTTTTGGAGGTTGTAGTATTATCTCGAAACTCTCGGGATGCCATAGCTGCTCTTGGATTGCTCCAGAAGGTTAGTTCTTAAACTATTAATTTCAGAAGAAATTAGGTTTGTAAACATCCAGTGACTTGCACCATTATCTATTTAAGTTACATTTAGGATTAAAAGTTAATATGAAGCAAATTTTGGTGGGTTTTTTTTTTTTTTTTTGGGGGGGTAAGATTTTATTTACTTGTAGAGAGAGGGGAAGGGAGGAAGAAAGAGAAGGAGAGAAACAACAGCGTGTGAGAGAAACATCAATTGGCTGCCTCTCACATGCCCCCAACTAGGGATTTGGCCTGCAACATAGGCTTGTACCCTGACTGGGAATCAAACCAGCAACATGCCGATACTCAGTCCACTGAGCCATACCAGCCAGGGTCCAAGTTTTGTTCTGTAATAAGCTGATGATTTTCTCCAGAACAGACTATAGTTGTGGCAGTTAAAAATGGTAAAGTGGCCCGGCTGGTGTAGCTCAGTGGATTGAGCATGGGCTGGGAACCAGAGGGTCCCGGTTCAATTCCCAGTCGGGGCACATGCCTGGGTTGCAGGCCAGGTCCCCAGTGAGGGCCATGTGAGAGGCAACCATACATTGCTCTTTCTCCCTCCCTTCTCTCTCTGAAAATAAATAAATAAATAAATAAAAATTAAAAAAAAAATGGTAAAGTGACAGGGGAAATTGGGAGAACTGTAATAGAAATGATTTCTAAAAAAATGGGAAAAGTGGGGGGAAATTTTTTCAAAGGCAAGATAGTCTGGATATAAGATTATTGAAGAAACTTTAAAAGATAGATTTTGAGGGACACAATGACCCAAGTATTTGGGGAATGGGGTATGGGGTAGATAGCATTGGGTTTTGACTATGGAGGAACAGTGGAGCCTTTTGTGACAGTGAAGAACACAGTGAGCACAAACCAGACAGAGCGTGTGTGGCATGGAAAGGACTTTGGTGAGTAGACAGATTGTTAACTCCGGGCCCTGGAAGGTATCTTGTAGTTTGCATTAAGGTTTTGCTTTTGGCTTCGATAGTTAGGCTGAGGTCCTATATTATCCATGGTTCCGAACACTTTTTTCCTTCCATAGGCTGTAGAGGGCTTACTAGATGCTACAAGTGGTGCTGATGCTGACCTACTGCTGCGTTACAGGGAATGTCACCTCTTGGTCTTAAAAGCTCTTCAAGATGGCCGGGCATATGGGTCTCCATGGTGTAACAAACAGATCACAAGGTCAGTACTCATCGTAGAAGAGTAATATTTATTGGAGTACCTTCTGGTGTACATGGCCCTGTTTGGATGCAGAGGTTTCCCTTTAATCTGAAAAGTAAATGGGACTTTTGGAATTTCTAATTAATTCTAAGTAGTGATTAACGTTGAAAGGTAGTTTTTTCCCCACATCTGGTGCCCATGACAGATACAGAAAACCAGCAGCTTGCTTTGGGGGGTAAATTGTGGATCATTGGTTTCAAAAGGTTTCATTGATTTTTATAGCAGTGATGTTCATACATAAATATTTTAATGTCTTAAACAGAATGCTTTGTTTTCTAGGCTTTGAAGGCAAGCTTGAGTTTTAGCACTGGGCTGTCTGTTCTTCATTACTGGCTATTTTGAATCTTGAATATTGATTTGCAGTTGGTTCTCAAGGCATCCTTAATTTAGAACAAATTACCATTGAATAAAATGGGCTCTTTATTTTACCTGCTACAGTATGGTTAAGCCTTTATGATTAAAGAAATACTGACTTTTTCTAGGTGCCTAATTGAATGTCGGGATGAATATAAATATAATGTGGAGGCAGTGGAGTTGCTAATTCGTAATCATTTGGTTAATATGCAGCAGTATGATCTTCACCTAGCTCAGGTATGGAAGGGGTTTACTTAAACAGGAGAAGGGACTCTGGTAATTGGGAGGTGTGTTTGCTGTAACTGTTGCCTTTCTTATATTCTGCTTTCTTTGTTGCCAGTCAATGGAGAATGGTTTAAACTACATGGCTGTCGCATTTGCTATGCAATTGGTAAAAATCCTGCTGGTTGATGAAAGGAGTGTTGCCCATATTACTGAGGCAGATCTGTTCCACACCATTGAAACCCTCATGAGAATTAATGCTCACTCCAGAGGCAATGCTCCAGAAGGGTGAGGATGAAATGCTTGGGGTTTGTGTGTATTCAGCAGTTTAAGAAAGAGCTTTAGAAATGAATATGCAGACTTACTAACATTACCTGTTATAACTGCTTTACCTACAACCTATGGGAAGCTGTAGAGAGGCCTAATATTGTCCCTTGAAGTATGAAAGCTTAACTAACTGCCAAGCCTTCTTGCTGTATAGCAGTACATATATATTAGCATTAGACTTGTCAGAGTCCTGTGTTTAAGCCCGGGCTCTGCCACTGAAATCTGTCTGGTTTTAGGTAAGTTGATTTACCCTCTCTAATCCTATTTCTTGTGTAAAATGGAAATAATATCTCAATGAACTGTTCGAAATTAAGATAAATCACATAAATCATGCCATGTAGTAGGTATGCAGTGAATACTTGTTGAGAATGAATATCAGCTCCATTTCAACGGGCACCATTTTTTGGTCAAGAAGTGGCTTAGCTAAGGTCAGTCATTTGCATACTGTGTTCTCATGCATAAACAGAAACAAAGAGACCAAGGATAGTTTTGTTTAAATATGGAAATGGTAAAGTGATCCTCTCTCTTGTGGTTTCTACTAAATAAGCAAATTGTCCAACTGTATGTGTGAGAAATCACAACCACAAGTAGACTGATTTTCACTCTGGATTTATTGTACTAGATTGCCCCAGCTGATGGAAGTAGTGCGATCCAACTATGAAGCAATGATTGATCGTGCTCATGGAGGCCCTAACTTTATGATGCATTCTGGGATCTCTCAAGCCTCAGAGTATGATGATCCTCCAGGCCTGAGGGAGAAGGCAGAGTATCTTCTGAGGGAATGGGTGAATCTCTACCATTCAGCAGCAGCTGGCCGTGACAGTACCAAAGCTTTCTCTGCGTTTGTTGGACAGGTAGAGCTTTTGGAAAGAAAGGTGCTTTTTATTCAACATAAGTAGGGTGTGATGCCTCCCATATTAAAGCTCAGTATTATGTATCTGTGGTCAGACAGTTACCTCCATACTCATGTAAACCAAAATTTTCATCATCATTTATTAACCTTGTTAAATTGATACAGCTTATTTCATCATTTACTAAGCAGTAAAGTCAACATTCTTAGTGCTCCCCTTTAGTTCTGTTTATCCCACTTCAGTTGTCACAGCTACAAAGTATAATGGGTCAGATAATGAACACTGAAATTACTAGGTGTATAGTAATTTTACTAGCTTGGTAGTCAGCAGTGATGAGAGTATGGGCTAAAAGTTCTTACAATAGCCCATGTTTAAAAATAAGAAAATACAACAAAACAAAAGACTTAAATATTTAAATGGTAGAGCTTTTTATTGTATTTTCTAAATTAAGTGACTTATCTAACTAAAACCAATTAACATGTTCTTTTGGGGGAATAGTTTCTAGTATTTGTTTTCATTCAATTTGATCTAAATTGAATTTTGACTTAAAGTGTTATGGAACAAATCCATAGCTAAAAACTAGGTTTAGCAGTAGTATTTGTGAACAGGATGAACAGGAAAAATGCAGGAAGAGAGCCATAGTATCATTTAACATTCTGATGTTGGTCCTCACTGGCTGCTTTCAGCTACTATGAGGCGTTCAGACCCAGTAGTCTGTGTCCTAATCATGGTACTTGACTGGTGGCAAGAGTGGTACTTCTCCTGAATTGGCCTTACAATTCCTGTAGTAGAATTCTTGTGATGTTTGTTCAGGGAGACGTATCTGCTTATTTCTGCAGATTTACCATTATATTTCTTTAAACTGAGACCAAAGCGTAGGTGTGCGTCAAAGAAAGATGACAAATTAGATCTGTTATCAAATAAATGATAGTTGTTTGTGGAAGAGCTGATTTGAATTTTAGGAGATAGACATCAGACTTAGTTTTTCAAAGTAGGTATTACATAGTAAATCATACTAAGTAAATTTCTTCCTTTAAAAAATAAAGGGAATTACAAAACGTACCTATTGAAAAGCTGTTACTGCATATTTATAGTTTGATTTCTGATTTGGATGGAATTTTGAATCAATTGGTTTTTGTGATCATTGGTGTTTTATGGGTATGGATGTGGCACCTGTCCCAGCTCTTCCTGCTAGCTTATTAGCTGTCATTTCTTCTCTCCATTTGAAAAAGATAATATGTTAGACTTTTCTATTTTTTGCATCCTTTTGAGAATTCTTTCTTCCTTTGCTCCATCTTGATTATAGCAGTCTGTTCTCGTTTCCTCTCACATTAATTTTTAGATCAATGTACAAAAGTCCTTTTGCTGGCCTCCTGTCTTGGCTAAGGTACATGATTGTCAGCTCTGCTGTTGTGTTGCTTATCAAGAGACAGTTGAAGTTTCCAAGATAACAGTCAAGTGTTCATTCTGGACTTGGTTTCTCTGTTAAGCAAGCATTGACTTCCTCCTCCTGCTGCCTGAATGCTTATCCCTGTCTTATCTTCTTTCTTACTAGCAAAATAACTTCTCTGCTGCTTCCCTTCCAGTTTGTATGTCCTAAAATTTGTCTTTAAATTTAATTTAGATTAAAGTAACTGGGTACGATCTGTAGGTATTTTCATTGGGTGCCTACTTACACAAATTATTACTTCATTTTCCTGGTGAAGCTAGTTGGGATTTTAAAGCCTTTGGTTAAGTTAATAGGAAGAAATTATCTTACATTCTGTGAGAAAGTTAAACATGTAATTTCATGTCCTTGGGGAAAGTACACCTTGGACAGAAGGTGTTAATGTGACTTTTTAGTAAGTTACTGAAAGTTGGTTTAATTTGCATAATTCTCCAGAATACTTGGCTACAGACTGCTGTTCAGAATTGCCATATTGTTATCTTTTCCATCTTCTCCATTCTCCATTAACTTAAAATTGGAGCAGTTTTGTCATGGGTCCTTAATGACCAAGGCATTTTCATGACAGCTTTTTTACATAGTAAAAATTAGAAATGTGACAATGGGAATAAATGAGAGACTATTACTTAAACATGAAAATTAAATTTATTTATGTGTATTATCTCATTGTGTCTTTATATTTTTGTTCCCCTGATAGATGCACCAGCAAGGAATCCTGAAGACTGATGACCTCATAACAAGGTTCTTTCGTCTGTGTACTGAAATGTGTGTTGAGATCAGTTACCGTGCTCAGGCAGAGCAGCAGCACAATCCCGCTGCTAATCCCACCATGATCCGAGCCAAGTGCTACCACAACCTGGATGCCTTTGTCCGACTCATTGCACTGCTAGTGAAGCACTCAGGGGAGGCCAGCAACACTGTCACAAAGATTAATCTGCTGAACAAGGTCTGAAATCTTTCTTGCTTTACTTGAGGTACACATGAAGCCAGTATCAGTGGTCCTAAAACCTCAGGGCCCAGCTCTTTCCCAGAACATTTTTTTTTTTAAATATTTTATTTATTTTTAGAGAGAGGGGAACGGGAGGGAGAAAGAGAGGGAGAGAAACAGCAATGTATGGTTGCCTCTCACATGGCCCCCCCTGGGGACCTGGCTTGCAACCCAGGCATTTGCCCTGACCGGGAATCGAACCGGGACCCTTTGATTCCCAGCCCACGCTCAATCCACTGAGCTACACCAGCCAGGTCCCAGAACATTTTGTAGCACCCCCTTTTCGGTACTGAAATTAAGTCTATAGATGATAACATAAACATAATCACCAAATTTTAAAAGAAGAGTTTGATGCTTTAACTGAAAGGCCCCCAGAAAATCATAATGTATTTCAGTATGTTAATGTTTAGTAATGCTAACTAAAAGGTATTTAGTTACTATGAGATTTGTCCTCAGACACGGAATCACTGCACCAGATGGCTAGATATGTTCACTGATAACCCAGATTGGCAACCCAGATACCATGAGCAACATTGCAATCATTGTCTTGATTTTTTTGACAAGGAACAAAGTACAGTTTTCTTTTGATTTATACAGTGGAATTCTTAGGAATCTGAATAGTAAGTTAGTACAAAATGGACTTAGAGTTTGGTCTTGCACAATCACAAATAGGTTATCATATTCCTCACTGTTAAGTGGGAAAATCAAGTGGCACTCAGGACAGTTCTTTGTATAAGAAATGTAGGACATTTCTGCAGCCTAACAGCTTCTCCCTGGTCCTGGTCCCCATCTACTCAGTGACAAGAGAACTATAAACCATTTGCCTCTTGTCAACTTCATGTCAGATCAGAAAAATTCGGTTGTTAGATTATAATAACATGATGAACTGTGCTAATTTTTAGAGTTTTAGAAAAACCACTGGGAGTCTGTGGAGAATATACATGTCTGGTCAAAGGTTATTAAAATTCAAAGAAAACACACAAAGCTCTGCAGGCCAAATCAGATCAATGTGTGGGCCCTTTGGCTATTGGCATGTAATTTTATATTCAAATGGTATATGTCCTTTCCTCCAATGTGTGGCTGAAGAATGCAAGGTAAAAAAGCCTGACTATGGTGAGTGGTAAGTGAATTACCTTCATGATTTAAAACTCTAATCTGTGTATTCTGTAGGTCCTTGGTATAGTAGTGGGAGTTCTCCTCCAGGATCACGACGTTCGGCAAAGTGAATTTCAGCAGCTTCCCTACCATCGAATTTTTATTATGCTGCTCTTGGAACTCAACGCACCTGAGCATGTATTGGAAACCATTAATTTCCAGACACTTACAGCTTTCTGGTAAGTAGTATTCAATTTAATAGAGATTTCCTGGTAAAGATTGCTGTTTTAGTATAGTAAAATTTGAGAAATAGAACAAGTTCAGTTTATGGGTTTATACATGTCATCATAGCTTATCTACTTCTATTCGTGTGTTCAATATATTTAAGTTAGACTGCTTCTGACAAAGGTTTTCTTCTTTCAGCAATACGTTCCACATCTTGAGGCCTACCAAAGCTCCTGGCTTTGTGTATGCCTGGCTCGAACTGATCTCCCATCGGATATTTATTGCAAGAATGCTGGCACATACGCCACAGCAGAAGGTGTGGCTGCAGTTTATCTCCTACAAATGAAGACTGTAACTACCTGAGTCTCACTAGCACTCTTAGTCATTTAGTAGTAGTGATTACACCTCTTCCAGGCTTAGTTGGGAATTCTTCTCTTTAATGTGGAGTCAAGTTTCGGAAAGAGGCTTAGCAAGTACTTGACTGCCTCTGCCTGAGGCATTCCTCAGTGATTATGGTATTGTGTCTCCAAGTCTGTCCTAAGCTACCTGTGTCAATATCATAAGGGCTTTTTAAAGTTGAAAGTTTGGACTACCTCTGTAGCCATTTATATCTGGGTGATGGAGCTATGGAACCTGCCAGTTTCACAGGTTTACACTCTAAATGCTAAAGGCTCTCACACTCAAGGTTGAGGACCATTGGTCACTGTATCTGAAGAAATTACGATCAAATTCTAGTAAAGAGGTTTAACATAGTTGTGAATGAACACAATTAATATGAAAAATTTCTTTTCCATCTTGTAGTAAATGACAAATGACTACTGTAGACAATACTCTTGATTGACCTTTCAGGTCAAAGGAAAGTGTAACTGCTTCTGTATGTGTTTGGCAAAAAAGAGAATAAAATAATCTTTAAATGGAGTTTTGTTTGGTGGAGAAGTGCTTTCCAGGAAAAGGAGCACAATGTATTGAATAAAATTACCCCAGAATGAACATAATTGGTACAATTGAAAATTGGTGAGCAGGCCAAGTTTGGCTGAAAATAGAGGGTTCATGTAAATTGGGTGAGGCTATTTGCCAGGAATTGAGGATCTGGCTTTGGAAAAAGAGATGGTTGAAATTCAGGACTTAATTAAAAGAAGGAATTAAGAAAACAAACCTAGCCGTCAGTTTCTCAGTTGGCCAAGTGTTCAAATCTGTCTGAAATTTCCTCATGTCCCTCTCCCATTCTTTAAATTTTGTTGTGGTCACAAGGACCTGTGTGTCCTGGAATTTCGGAAGGCAGTTTGTTTCTCTCTACCTCCAAAATTATGCTTATTCTTTTTAATGCCAGTCAGTCTTTAAGAGAGATACTTAACACCATTATTCTCTGGTTATATCAATATGAAGAAGTCACAGTATAGCTGATAAGCAACTTTTCTGTTGGCAGAATAGCAGCTGAGTAAGACTCATAATGTACATTTCTTTCTTTCAGGGGTGGCCTATGTATGCACAGTTATTGATTGATTTATTCAAATATTTAGCACCTTTCCTTAGAAATGTGGAACTCACCAAACCTATGCAAATCCTCTACAAGGTAATTAATTTGGAGTTATAGGTTAAAAATAATTAAGAGGTAACAGATTTTATTTTTATTATTTTTTTAAAAGATTTTATTTATTCATCTTCAGTGAAGCGGGGAGAGAGGGAGAGAAACAGCAATGTGTGGTTGCCTCTTGCGCGCCCCATTGGGGGGATCTGGCCTGCAACCCAGGCATGTACCCTGACTGGGAATTGAACTAGTGACAGTCTGGTTCACAATCCACTGAGCCACACCAGCCAGGGCGTTTTATTTGTTTTATAGATACTATAATCTGATTAAGGAAATGCCCTTCTATTTATAATTTGCTGAGAATTTGTAAATCATTAAATGGGTATCAAGTTTACTGAGTGCTTTTTTGCATTCAAGATCCTGTAATTTAAAAATTTTTTTTTAAATTTATTGATTTTTAGAACAGACAACATCAATTTGTTGTTCCACTTATTTATGCATTCATTGGTTGATTATTGTTATGTACCCTGACCCAGGATCAAATGTACAACCTTGGCATATCAGGACAATGCTCAAACCCAGCTGAGCTACCTGGCTAGGGCAGTTTTTTCCTGTTAGCATTTTAATTCCATTAATTTTCAAATGCTTTAAATCATCATTACATTCCTGGATCATTTGGTCATAACATATCACTAATTTATATTTCAGACATTTAGGATTCTTGTATAATTTTCATGTCATTTTGGTGCCAACAACATGCTAGCCTAACTGAGAGTGGGAAATGTTCTCTTTGTATTTTGTAAGGTTGTGAAAATGATAATTTTTTTGTTAAATATTTGTAAGGATATGCCAGTAAAGTCACTTAGGCCTGGAGTTTTTCTTAGTATGAAATCAGCAAATACTTTTTGTTTTTTAAAAAATATATAGGGCACTTTAAGAGTGCTGCTGGTTCTTCTGCATGATTTCCCTGAGTTCCTTTGTGATTACCATTACGGATTCTGTGATGTGATCCCACCTAATTGTATCCAGCTAAGAAATCTAATCCTGAGTGCCTTCCCAAGAAACATGAGGCTCCCAGACCCATTCACCCCTAATCTGAAGGTAAAGTTTCAAACAGTTCAAGGAAAGAAAATTATGTCTTAATATTTTTAGTTTTCTCTGGGAAATAGGTGGCAGGCCAATCATTTGGGTGGCCCCCATGGCACAGAATTGCAGAACAAACAGACCTTTTTTATTTATTTTTTATTGATTTTAGAGAGGGGAAGGGAGAGAGAGAAACATCAATTTGTTGTTCCACTTACTTATGAGTTTATTGGTTGATTCTTGTATGTGCCCTGATCGAGGATTGAACCCACAGCCTTGACATATTGGGATGATGCTCTAACCAACTAAGCTACCGGCCAGGGACAGAACAGATAGACCTTTGTAATGTCAACAGTTCACAGGTGTTTTGTTTTAAATTGTTGAAGTAAGGGAGAAAAGGGACCACTTAAAATCACACCACCCTGGCATGGGTACTGCACTTTTATGTATTTTCTACTTTTTTTTTTTTTTCTCTCTCTAAACCTTTCACATGAATGTTTTTAAAAATTAACAAGTATGTTGTTTATTCTTCTGGGGTGTCTTTTCCAAGACTAGCACTTCGGTGAGTGAGTAAGCTCATTCTACAGAGCCCAGCACAAATAACGCCCTTTTTATTACAAAATCATAAGCATGTAATTCTGTAACATAATAATATCACACACCATATGGCATTTTAGGTGAAATGTTCAAATTAAAGTAGCAGCTCTACTCTTTAAGACATTTATGATGTATATAGTTTTAGAAAAACAATTCTGCCGCTTTCTAGCATAGATACAATTTGTTAACTTACAAATGCTGTGATTGCAATTCTTGTATTTGTCTGTGGCAGGTGGATATGTTGAGTGAAATAAACATCGCACCCCGGATTCTCACCAATTTTACTGGAGTGATGCCACCTCAGTTCAAAAAGGATTTGGATTCCTATCTTAAAACTCGGTCACCGGTCACTTTTCTATCTGATCTGCGCAGCAACCTACAGGTTAATTGGTTTGGCTAATTCTCAGCTATGTCTTACACCTTCTATGCGTAGTCCTTATGTGTGGCCTGTTTGGGAGTCAGTCTTTTTAACTTGACTAAAAGATTTTAATACATACTGTCATTTCCTTTTAAAAATTTTTACTGAATTTATTAGGGTGGCACTGGTTAATAAATTGTATACAACTTTGTACTATATCATCTGTATATTGTATGTTCAGCACTCCAGTCTTTTCTAATAGTTGGGTGAAATAACTGGATTATGCATCATCTTATCAGTGACATGGACTGATTTTCTGTAAGAGAATAGACTGCTAGTAACTATTCCCAGCCAGTACTCCAGGGATTTTTCTAAAGAAATGGGTTTAATTTGCTGTATAGAAAATAACTTGAGGATGTATTATTTTTCCAGTAGTTCTACACCAAGGAAACACAACTTTTCCCCCCTACAAATCTTTTATATAATTGAGATCGTGCTCCCCCTCCCCCCATCCTTATAAATTTTACTTTTGTGCTAGTACCTGTTAAGGTTTTGGTTTCCCAAGGGAAATGGTATTTGTTGTTTTCTTATGTGTGTATTTGTTAAATAACCTCAACAAACTCAAGGTAATTTATCTAAAATTTCAATGACAAAGAATGTCGAGAGCAGTTCAGCTTTTCTATGAAGGCCTAGAAAAGGTTTAGAGATACTAATGCCAGAATGAACCCTCTGTGAGAATAAGCCGTGTTGTGTTGTTTTAGGTATCCAATGAGCCTGGCAATCGCTACAACCTGCAGCTCATCAATGCACTGGTGCTCTATGTCGGGACTCAGGCCATTGCGCACATCCACAACAAGGGCAGCACACCTTCCATGAGCACCATCACCCACTCCGCCCACATGGACATATTCCAGAACCTGGCTGTGGACTTGGACACTGAAGGTGAGTCGCGTTCTCTGCACTTTATGCCATAGTCCCGTCATAAAAAATGCATTAAACCACAAGAGAGAGAGAATGTTCTGTCAATGTTTATGGGTCTGCCTGGCTATTTTTAGTTGGATAGTATCTGCTCAGTGCAGAAAAGCATAAAGGAAAGAACCATCCAGAGTGCTTACCACATTAGTTAATATTCCAGTGTATGTCACTGCTGTACTTTTCTAGTGTGCAAAATAGATGTGTTCCTTTTATTAGTCTCTCTTTAAAAAGAGTGTTATGTTACATTGTTTTGTTAGGCTGCCTTTTCCCCAGCACTTTCTGGTGCTTGCTTGGCAGGCAGCACGTTAGTATTAGGTATATAAACTTGAATGGATGGGACTTTCCCTACTTGCTTTGCAAAAAGCTCACAGTATAATTTTATTCTAGGTTGCCTGTGAACTACATTTCTCTCAGTGTTCTATGTTCTTATGTAATAGCCACTAGGTGCCCACCAACTCTACAGTCTCACCTTAGCACACATACACTTTAGAAGGATGCCTGCCTGTTTTTAACTTTGCTTTGGATTCTTGAGAAGCTAGTTAATTTTGAGTATGCATATACTGTTGGCCTATTTGTAGAAGGGATTTGAGTCTGCTTAAAATCAAGATTTAATAAAATTGAATATCATTAGGTCCAGAGCCCAGCAAAAAGAGTAGTCTTTAGGGGCATGTTAAGCGTGAGTAATACTGAACGGAGGCAGACAACTGAGCCAAGTTAATAGATACTAATTCCAATACACTTTAAACTAGTAGTTCTCAAAGTGTTGTCTGAGAACCCGTGGTGTGGAGTTCAAGACCCCTTTTAGAAGGACTGTGAGGTCAAAACTATTTTCATAATATCTTGGCTTTTTTTGCACTCATTTTGCAATGAGTGTATGGGGTTTTCCAAACTGGAACAGATTGGACAAAGGCAGAAATGACAATCCACTTGTCTTCTATTAAGTGACAGTAAAGAGATTGGTGAATTAAAACAGTGACCGCTTCACTAAGTCTTTTGGGGGAAACACTTTTTAATGTAGAAATACTGAAATAAAACGCAGAGAAATAAAAAATTCTTATTCTCTCCTTCTCCAGGATAATTTTAAAACCTGTAGCAGAAATCTAAATCCTAACCAGTCGGAATGATTTGTCTTCTTAATCTTGCTTGGCCTTACAGAGTAAGTCCTCACTAAGCTGGATTTTTTTGATTTCTAGGTCGGTATCTCTTCTTAAATGCAATAGCAAATCAGCTGCGGTACCCAAATAGCCACACGCACTACTTCAGCTGCACCATGCTATACCTTTTTGCAGAAGCCAACACTGAAGCTATCCAAGAACAGATCACAAGGTAAGAGAGGTTTGTTTTTCAGATGCTTCTAAGTTGTGCCCCAGCCCATTTATTAGGAATTCTCTGAGCATCTTTACATTTATTTAACGTGGGATATGGTTGTGAACAATGAATGACATGCAGTTATAGGTAATAATCATTGCTGAAATAAAAAGTAGTTTGCAACAAGACACCAACATTTTAAGGTCATGTGTTGGCAGTGCAATTTTTAACCAGAGTCCTGAGTCACACAGGCCTGTTAAAGCCCATGTTAAAGTGTGTGGACTTCTTTATTACCTCTAGGTTAAAAGATTTTTAAGCAGCAGAAATAATAGGATCATACTTGTGTTTTCCTGACAGTACTTAGGAGTCTTTTGCGTATTGCTTGGATGATATACAGCAGTGGAGATTGAGAAATGGGTAGATTCTGGTGAGAGAGGTATATGCATGTACTTTATAAACTGTGTCATACTTTTTAAACTTGCCCCTTCATTTAATAGTAGTTTGTGGATACTAGATAACAGTAGTCTGGTATATTTATATACCGGAAATTAAGTAGTGATAATGTCCTGTCTTGTGATTATTTGTAAAGCTGTAGTAAACTTCCTTGAACTTAAATCTTTGTTCTTGTGCTTTATTATTTTCTTGATAAATTTAGAAGTATAGTTGGTTAGGTAAAAGATATGAATATTTAAGCCAATACTAAATTGACATTCAAAAAAAGTACACCAGTTTATACATGTACTAGTAGTAGTAGAATTTATTTCCTTAAATTGAATGGTTTTTTTTTTAATATTTATTTTTAGAGAGAGAAAGGGAGGGAGAAAGAGGGAGCGAAACATCAATGTGTAGTTGCCTCTCATGCGCTCCCTATTGGGGACCTGGCCTGCAACCCAGGAACGTGCCCTGACTGGAAATTGAACTAGTGACTCTTGGTTCGCAGGCTTGCACTCAGTCCACTGAGCCACACCAGCCAGGGCTGAATGCATTCTTTAAATGATTACTTTCTTGCACCATGTAATCTGCTATCATCCTTACTTGACCGTAATTTAGTTTCTTAGGCTCAGGGGTAGAGGCAGGACTCAAAGCTAGGTTTCATAACTCCAGGTTCTCCCTGAATTACCTATGCAGTATAGAGTACAGAGATTGATCCACTAATCTTTAGTAAAGCTAACGACTTTTGCATACAGTTTAATAATCAGGGAGAAGAGTTAAGTCAAAAAATAAGTATTGGAAAAGTGGTCCTGAATCTGTTTTCTCTCTATTTATTAACTTATTCTCTCCTTCTCCAGGGTTCTCTTGGAACGGTTGATTGTAAATAGGCCACATCCTTGGGGTCTACTTATTACCTTCATTGAACTGATTAAAAATCCAGCATTTAAGTTCTGGAACCATGAGTTTGTACACTGTGCCCCAGAAATTGAAAAGTAAGTTAAAAGTAATTTTTTAATGGTCTTAAGAATGAGACAGAATGAGGATCACTTGATAGCTCCAGCCCGGGTGTATGATTAAAAAGGCAGCAGTAGTTCAAGTTAACGAGACACAGAATATCACCAGGCCTGAACTTCTCTCACGGACCTGCGCTCTCTCCCTTTCTCAGGTTGTTCCAGTCAGTCGCACAGTGCTGCATGGGGCAGAAGCAGGCTCAGCAAGTCATGGAAGGGACGGGTGCCAGTTAGATGGAACCGCATCTCTGTCGTGAACTGTCAGCCTGGCTGTCCCAGAGTACCACATTCATAAACTGGCTGAGGAACCCGTTCAGCTCCTCTGACTTTCTCGGCCCTTTGGTTCTCGGGTACCTGCCCCAATTACTGTTTGGGTCAGTTTCCTGTCTCTGTGGGCACGTTCCAAAGTTTAAATGCATTTTTTGACTCTTGGCCAAAATTTAGAAAATGCTGTGAATATCATTTTGAACTTGTGTAAATATATGACAGAGAAAACCTTTGTCTGGAACTTCTTGGGTTTGTGCAAAGTGTGTCCAAGGCAAGTACATAAACTGGTACCTATCCAGCTTATAATTGAAGAGGCTGCTGCTGCCATACACTTGTCTGGGGACATAGCTCCATGTCTTCTGACATTCTGGTGTCCCAAAGAAGTACCAAAAAAAAGCCAGTTTAAATATTATGTAACTTATTTTTTTAATGTGGACAGGGGACCTTGAAAATTACCGAGTTGTTGAAATGTGGATGTGGTAGAATTTAGTATACCAGAGAACCTGGAAAGAGCCCACAGTTGTGATCCCATGGGGTTTGGCTTTGTCCCTTCTCCAGATTTAAAGCTGAGTACTGGACAGCATCATCCCCTTTTTATAAAGGGAAACGAGAGCAGGCCTGAAGCTCCCCCATCTCTCCTGTTCATTGTAAACTGAGGAAAGGGAACCAGCAGTATGAACTGCCCTCTCCTTTTATCCCAGGCTAAGTTGAATGAATAACAACAAGTCAAAAGGACCAATACTGTCAGTCCCTTTTGTAAGGATTTTGAGTGTTTTGTAAATGTATTGGTCCGTGTTGTATTTTGTAGCCTTTTTAGTTCCTGGGCTTTAGCTCCCCTCCTTGTACGTGTATGCATACTGTAGTCGATGCAACATTAAAGTCATGAGACACACGTGAGTCCACTGTGCCTTTTCTCAGCAACAGCCAGTGCTGGAGGTGAGGAGGAAAGTGGACAGCCCACTCCTGCAAAGCCCGAGGTCTTTGGGAACCACCAGCTTCTTGCTGAATGGTAGATCTTTCCCACTACTTTTGAACATCTGGCATGTTCAAACAAGCAAGTGATTTTGGGTTTTTTGGGTTTTTTTTTTTTACGTAGTGTTTTCCTGTTCCTTTTCAACAGTAGAAAATTAACCATAGAAACCTGCTCTAACAGTTACAAAATGCCCTCTTAAAGGAGTAGGTATATATTTAAAACATATCCCACTTATACCTTACACCTTTAATGGCTGTCAAGTTTTATAGCCAGAGAGGACAAATGTCCAAGGTTAAATAGATCTTACTTGAAGTGAGGCTTTTATGTCATTGATGTCTTTGCACTTCCTTCCCTGCGGAAGAGTGGTGCTACCTAGAGCAGACTTCAAACTGCTGAGGGGTTAAAACAGATGCTCTGAGTGCCAGTGGCACTGCCTACTTACTGTGTCTTCTAATGGGAAGGAAACAAAGTTTGTTTGAAAAAAGGTGACTTGTGCAAAACAGACCCAGGTTTTCACCAGGTCTCCTTTCAAAGTCCATGCTATCAAACACTAGATGACAATAAGACCTTTGATGACCACAGTCACAGTGCTGCTAACTTTGGTTCAAACTGAGAACAAAATGGCTATAAAATATTGATCAAAAAAATTTTTTAATGACAACTAAAAAAGAGGGCATTTGTTTTGGTGACAACCACAAGTCTGCTCTCCACAACCCTTAAACATGTCCCCTTGCCTCAGAGTTCGTCTTACACACCTTTGTTCCTTTTCCTTCTCCTTCTGGTATTTAATAAGAAAAAGCAAACCTAAAGATCCATAATTTCCTCTTTGAGCATCAATGAATATCAGCTTAGAATAAAGTTGTTCTCGTGGATGTTTCAGGCACAGGGAACCTGCTTATTAACTTGTCAGTTCCAGCAGCTGGTGTAAGATCATCTTCTGGCCGTAACGAACCTGTAAGGCCTGTTGTTCCCTCCAGCTGAGTTTGGTGTACACCTCCTTATTACTGAGTAAATCTTGCTCAGTTTTTAAGTCTGTGGCATAGGTTTGCAGGGTCAACAGAACACTGTCCCGTAGAAGCTGCCTCCATGATTCTTTGAGCTTGGGGATGTTTGTGATTGTCAAGCTGTCCTCTTCCCTTTCCTCATCTCCCCATCCATCCTGGTCTTTAAACTGTCTGAACTCCTCAGCAGGCATGCACAGCACCTAGAAACAGCAGTGGGGCCCTTAACTTGGGATGCACTACTGGTGTATTTCTGAAATTCGTGTAGAGAAGCCAACCTGTCTTGGCAGCATTCAAGTTTCCTTTTCCCTTCATCCCTCCTTCTTCCTCACCTGGCCTTAGCTCCTAAATACCGGGTTGGCTAAAAAGTCCATTGCATTTTTTCCGTAAAATAAAAGACACATTTTCATTTTCACCAATAACTTTATGGATTTGGATATTTTGAGTATGTCGGCTATCTCCTGTTACTGGCTTCTAGTGGGTGGAGGCCAGGGGTGCTGCTAAACATCTTCCAACGTGTCAGCCCCATTGCAAAGAATCACTTGGCCAAAATGTCAACAAGACAAACTCTGCAAACCACTTTTGTGAGTAGTACTCACAGCGCCTTCTTCACACACTGCACAGACCTGTGTGTGTGTGTGTGTGTGTGTGTGTGTGTGTGTGTGTGTGTGTTTTCAGTTGTGTTTTTACCTTCTTGAAATGGAGCATAATACGCTGAAGATGTTGCTTATGTTCCATTTTCAATATTAAAATGGCAGCACAAAAATTCAATTTTTTAAAAATACACGCTGATTTAACAGCTGTCACAATACAATCTAACAAAATTGTTTCAAATGAAGTTAAACACGACTAAGCATCATTAGAGCCATCCTAGGGAAAAAACACTTTTTGGCCAACCAGATATGTGGGCCTGCGTTCAGCATTAAGTGGCCATTTTCAGCCCTTTACCTTGAGTGTGGTGGTCAGCTCCTCTTCAGTCAGCACCTCTTCCCACCCGATCACAAAGGCTCCCTCCTCCCCTACCATCTCCAGCCTGCATAAGTAGTCCCAGCGTTCCTGCAGCAGGAGCCTTTCGGCTTCGCCTTTTGTTCCTGCAGACGGGAAGTGATGGTGTGAAGGCTGTGTGCCAGAGAGCTGGCCTCAGTCTGACACCTAGTCCACAGAAACCCCGCTGTGTGGCAGAGCACCTGGGGCGGGGACAGGTGCATGTCCGAATGTCCAAGACTGGGTTAGTCACTCACCCTGTAAAGCTGCCTCACGAACAGTCACCATCTGAATGTCAGCTGTGTCATCTGTGTTGTCAGGGTATGGTTCAACAAAACCATACATGTGAATCAGCTGCCAGTTAGCCATTTTCCCGTAAGTGTTGAAAATTTCATGGCCTTTAGGAATGAGCTGAGTAGCCACCATCCGAAGACAGTTCTGGAGCGGAAGGGAGACACTGGGACCAGGCCCTTCCCAGACCAGCCCCGCGGCTTCTCCCCTCTTAGGAAGACCCTCCAGCAGGTTTAGTTCAGTGATGGGACTGATGCTGTGCTGCACCCCCAGCAGTAAGTGTCCACACAGGAACAGGACTGACATCACCAGCCCTGGTGCCGGAACAGCAGACGGCAGCAGAGCCCTGGCATTGTGCAGAGCAGCCAGCCTCCAGCACCAAGTAAACGATGGTAGTCCAGTGCATCAGGGAGGGGACTGACCACAACTTGGAGCTAGGAGATGTGCTGTGCGCAAACTACTTCACTGGAATATGCAAATGAGTGCCTATATGAAGAGCTAACTTCACTGGAACACACAAGTGAATACATACAGGAGGCACTAGCTTCGCCTTTTTACGACAAGGAAAGGGGAGCCCATTTAGCCCTGTTACCAGGCACATAAGTGACAGGCACTTGTCTGAATCGTGTCCAGCCACCAATGCAGAAAAACGAAGTGAGGGGTCCACTCACCGAGGAGTATTCTAGATTGGCATTGTGATTGGCTATGTGGTTTAGTATGTCTGCAGCAGGCACCATCAAAGGGGGGTTTGGCTCCTTTTCATCCTCCTCATCCTCCAGTGGTTCCTGAAAGCTACCAGAAAGAGCCTGGCTACAGCCCGGTGTAGGGTGGGAGGCTAGGGGTGGCTTCACTGTTTTTTCCCCTCTTGTCCCTCAGCAGAGCTCTACGGAAAAGGGTGTTTCCAAAGCTCTGCTCACTGACCTGTAGGCCATCACGAGAGCCACAAGCTGGTGGTAGAGCTCCAGGGAGCGAACCCGCGGGCTGAACAGGTCGGGGTGGGCTTCCATGAAGGGCAGAACGACGGAGTAGTACTCGCTGCGGATGTTGGCCAAATCCTTCTCCACAGCCTCAGGTACCCCTGTGCCCTGCAGCAACCGCCGGCGCTCCTCCTCGGGCCTGCGGGGACAGCACACCAAGGTTCCCTTCACGCGCCCTCCCGGGACCACTGCTCGGGAGGCAGCCCTGTCCCCGGGCCAGGGCGGTTCCAGCCAGGGGATTGAGCACCGGCGCTCCCCCGCCCCCTCCACGGCTCTCACCAGAACATGGGGTGCTCCAAGCGGCCCAGCTCGGGCCAGAGCGCGAAGTAGGGGCTCCAGCGTGAGGCCGGGGCCTGCAGCTCGTGGAGCAGCGCCAGCAGCAGTGGCACCCAGCCCGACTGGCTCTGAAGTGCGCCTCGCTCTGAGGGAGACAGCAATGAGAGCCCCGGCGCGGCCCGCGAGCCCGCCTGGGTGGCCCGCCCCCGCCGGCGAGCCCACCTCGCTCCAGCAGGCCGCTGATCGAGCAGGTGTACTGCGACAGGAGCGCGGCCCGCGGCACCGCGAACAGCAGCTCCCCGGGCTGTACGCTCTCCCGGGCCACCATGCCGTAGCCGGCCACCGTGCCCAGCCGGCTCACCGCCACCTAAGTAGGAGCCGAGGGGGTTGGGCGGCAGAGGATCAGAGCTGCCCCGCGCCGACCCCGTACCCCGCCCCAACTCTCACTCACCTTAGGACTCAGGTCAAGCCCCACGCGCCGGCACCAGATCAGGAAGCCGGTCACCGGGTCCGGGTCCGGGTCGTTGTCGTCGCCGCCCACAGGCCCGGTCACCTAAGACAACTGAGCTCACTGGCGAGGCCCCACCTCAAAGCGCACGCTGGTAGAGAGGGAGATACCCGCGCGCAAGGAGGAAGGGCTCTGGGTGGGGGGTGGGACCGAGAGTCTCGAAGGACCTGCGGGGACCAGGGAGTGAAGGAGACCCCCGCGCGGGACGGACTCCGGGTGGAGCCGCGCGAGGCGCTGGGCGGAGCGGTGGGCCTCCGCCCGGCGCGCAGGACTCACCCGCCGGCGCTTTGCCTGAACCGCCATGGTCGGAGGGCGCGCGGCCCGGCGCGTAGAGCCGCACGACGTTTCCGGTGCCCCTGGCCCCGCCCGGGGGCGGGCTGGGGGCGGGGCCTATAGCCCCACCCGCCACGCAGACCACGTGGGGCTCTTGTCAAAGCCCACGCAGAAGACGAGTGGGGATTTGTACCTGGTCTGATTCTTCTGCGAGTCTGGGTGTCCCCACTTGGGCTTAGAAAACGTGCGGTCGGATGCCTGAAGGTATGTTCCCTTGTCACCTCGAGCCTGGTTCTGAGCCAGACGCAACCCTTCGCTTCGGTCTCGACAGCTGAGACTTCGGGGTAGTGCGATTGCGGCTGGGAGCACTTCAGGGGGGCGCACGCCTGCCTTCTTTAAAAAGGAAATTGATCTCTGAACTGAGACCAGGGGGATGCTGAGGTCTGCCTGGCATATTCTGAAAAGTGGCCTGATTTGACAAAAGGGAGGCAGGAGTGTGTGTGTGTGTGTGTAGTATTTGAAAGGGACTGGGACTTATGGCAGAATCCCGCCATTATTCTACCATATTTTGCAGTGTATAATGTGCGCTTTTTGTCCAAATTTTTTAGGGAAAAACAAGGATGCACATTATACGTGGGTAGCACTAAATTGTAACCAGTACATAAAATTTCTTGTACCTTTTATCTGTTCTTATGTTTTGTAATTGTTACAATTTCTTGTACCATAATGTTCAAAAATAAATGCAAAAATCCCTTTATAATAAAAAAACAAGTATCTAATTATAAATAAAAATTGAATTAAAAAATTAAAAGATTTTCCTTAAAGTTTGGGCAAAAAAGTGGGTCCACATTATACATGGCAAAATACGGTAAATCTGTGTAACTTTTAAATAAACAATTCCTTTCCTTTTGACCAAACTCTGGCATTGGGAGTCCTGGCCGCAGGCAGTCAAGCCCATACATGTTTTAGAATTCCACATGCTGGCACTCTGTAACACCTCTGTCACGCTCTCTAGTGTATCCGTTTTCATTTCATGCACAGCACTCCATGGTTTTATTTACTTGCTTTATTAGCTGACACAGCAGGAATTCAACTAGGTAAATGGCTGAGTGAATCAGAAGTGGTTAAACGTGAGGAAGGCAGTAGCTGCTGTTGAGTTTAAGAACATGAGGCAGAGAGCGCCCCGGTTCGGTGGCTGGGCTGATTGGAGCATCCTCCCGGGCGCAAGAAGGATCTGCAGGTTAGATCCTCGCTCAGGGCACAGACCCAGGGTGCAGGCGCAATCCCCAGTCTGGAGTGCCTGTGGAGGCAACCCAATCAGTGCTTTTCTCTGTCTCTCAAATCAACGAATATATCCTCGGGTGAGGAGTAAAAAGAAAAAAATAAGGAGGCAGCGAATATACAGGTTCCAGGCTGGTGTTTCAAAGTCAAACAATGCCAAGGCCAGCTCCCCGCGTGGCTGTCTTCGGGCAAACCCCTCACCCTGAGGCTCAGTTTCCTCGGCTGTGATACTGAGACAGTGAGTGTCTATCCTGTAGAATTACTGTAAGGATTGGTAGGATCGCATATGGGGCCAGAAGTGGGAATGTGGAGGGGGATGGAAACGCCTGTCCTCACTCTGCACCTACACCTGAGCAGCGCCAGCCTGGACACTCTCTTCAGAAGCCTCCCCGGGGGCATGACATCACTTGACTCAAATTCTTCTCAGTGTCTTTATTCATTTTTCAGCACAGTTAACGCCTTCTACGTTGACAAGGATTTTTTTATTTGTCTTATGATTTATCGTTTCTGAGTCTCATGACATCGGCCACTAGAATACACAAAATTAGGCTCTTCACTTTACAGAGAGGAAAAATAATAAACTCCATTAAAAGTTCACTTTGACCAAAGAAGAGACAACCTCCAATGGAAAACCCACACACAGGAGGAACCCAATATACATATATATATATATAATGTATAGATATTTATAGATATCTCATTTGAAAGAACACAGCAAAAAAAAAAAAAAAAATCCAACTTGCAGCGCTATCTACAGTAAGAGGAATTAAGTCTACCAGCTTCGCAAACAGTCACATTCGATAGTCAAAGGAAGCACAGGAGTGAACAGAACGGGACAGACTAACACCCCGCCAGGCTCTAGCGCAGTCTAGCAATGGCTTAAGATTATAGGAGGGGTGCAGAGGGAACGTGGATGCGGGTGTCCACCCAGCCTCAGAGCCACCCCCTTCATACACACACCCCAGCCCCACCCCTATTCTTCATAGCTTCCTCCCCTCTTTTGACTTGTTTTGGGGTGTATGGCCATTGACTGAGGCTCTGAGACCAATGGCTTCTGGTTTCTGGGCCGGGAGAGTCTACCTGGTCAGGTGGTGGATGGGAAACACCTGGCACTGTCCTGGGTGGCAGGAGGGGGCTGGGGCATGTGGGAGCCTTCCTCCTCCGCCTGGCCCTGGTTCTCCTCAGGAGCCTCCCACCCTGGGGTGCAGCGAGCCCCAGCCCAAGCTACTCCAACCGGCTGAGATGGTGATCGGCCTGCAGAAGTCTCACTACCCTTGGCCAGCGCTAAACAAACTCTTCTTCCGTAGGGATGCCAAGCAGAAAGGCTGGCATAACTTTGCCAGGACTCTCCCTAGGGACCGCATGTTTCTGGTGGCCTTGGCCATACTGTCCTCCAGGGAACCTGGGGCACAAAGGGATCTGTTGGGACATTTCGGCCACTGCCGCCTGTGGCCGCATGCTGGCTCCCAAAGGCAGACTGCGTGAAGTTTTCAGGGGGACACCCAGTCCTCCTCACTGGCCATCCCAGCCTTAACCTCAACCCCCAGGTCAGGCTTCTATGGAGATGGAAGACCAGGAGACTTTCTGTTTCAGGGCCTTGGCTCAGAAACGGGACAGGGACAGGAGGCAGCAGAAGGCATGACCTGGAAGAGACAGTCTGTGGGGTTCTGGCCCTCAGGGTCCTGTTTTTTTCCCCTTGGACAGAGAAACCACCTTCAGCCCCTGCCTGCCTGGTCCCCACAGCCCCAGCAAAACAGCGGCCTGATAGGAGCGCCCCCTTGTGGCTACTGCTCAGATGCTTGTTACCTGTGCTACAAGACAGAAACAGATGTGCTCAGTGGAGGGGCTGGGCAGGTGGGGGGCCCTGCAGAGCTCCAGGGCTGCTCCCAGGCCAGCGCTCCCTGCTGCCATGTCTTGGTTCTCCGGCCACTGCTTGAGCTGCACCCCGCTCCTGCACCCAAGCCCTCACAGCCCCACCCCACCTTCACATCTGCCTGCCTGAGGGGTGCATCACACGCTCCTTCTTTAATCCAAGATACTATCCTGGATCCTGGCCAGGGAAGGACTCAGTCTTTCCTTGGTGGATCCCCTTCCTGCCCGGGCGGTGGGGAGTTGGAAGACAGGGGTCCAGGTTAGCCAAGTTGACAAAGTGAGTGAGGCAGGGGTGGGGGGACCCTGTGGAGACTGCTCTGCGGTAGTATCTAAGAGACGTAGCCGCATTTCCTCCCCTTCACCCTCACGGAAATAAACAAAAGAGAAAAGGAGCCAGTGCGGGGATGGCAGTGGGACTTCAGTGAGGGCGGGGGCACGTGGGCGTCTTCGGGGGGCCGAGGGCTTCAGCAGGACACCTCCATAGTGTGGTTGACCTGGCCCAGCCCCTCGCTGCTCTCCGAGTGGGTGCAGGCCTGTGGGCGGCTGCCATCCACTGAGCTGGCGCTGGTGAGGGACGCTGTCCGAGAGCGGGCAAGACGGGTCATGCTGGCCGAGGGCACTGTGGACAGAGGAGGGACCCCGCATGAGGGCCAGCAGGCAGGGCTGGGCACCGGCAAGCAGGAGGATTCACACAAGCAAAGCGGCCAGCGAGACTCGTTCTTCCAGCGGTACAAGGGGCCCATCCCAGGCCAGGGCTGTGGCGTCTGCTCTGTCAAGCCCAACGCATGCAACTCAGCGACAGTGAGGGGGCCGAAGGGCCAGGGCCCAGGGCCCACGGGCACCAGCAGGACCCTCTCACCACAGCTGGCCAGAGCTCCGGCCAGGGTGGGGTGGGTGGGAGTTGATTGGGTCTCCTAGAGCTGGTGTAAGGATGGGTCCCGATTTCAGCGACGCCTGTCTTGAGAGGACGGTGGTGGGGCTGGGGGCGTGGGGTGACTTCTGTGAAGGAGGACAAGCTGCAGTGGCCTCATACTGCCCCAAATCCCGTTTCTGCCCTCATCCAGCGTTTCACAAGCAAGACTCAGCCCTCCTGAATTCAACCGGCCAACTGTCTTGCGCAGGCACGGCGGCAGGGCACCCCTTCCCCCAGAGCTGAGCCAGGCTGGACCTCTGAGAGTCTGGTTCCACCTGCAGGAGCTCCGGAAGCCACACTGCCCAGGGCAACCCAGAAGCAAGCCGGCCCTAAAGCCCAGCCAATCGACAGCCCTAAAACGGGACAAAGCCCACGCAGCCCGGGAGCTGCAGCCCGCTTTGGGCTCTAGAGGTCAGCGGGACACAAGATTCCAAACCACAGCGAGGTGTGGTCTGACTCAGCACAGCACAGAGGGAGGAGCCCAGCGAGCCTGGGGGCGGGGTCCATGCATCAGGGGAGGGACTGCAGGGCTACCTGCTCCTCCACTCAGCCTTCGGTCCTTCAAGTACGCAACTAAGAGAGAAGACAGAGCCAGGAGAGGCGGGAGTCGGGGAGACGGAACATAGCGAGGAGCGTGGTCCCCCGAGGCAGGGGTGTGGAGATGGACCAGAGATGAGACCAAAGGCAAGGCACCAGGGGCTGGGGGCAGGGCCAGACTCCTGCCCACCCACCACGCAGCAGCCACGGAAGGCGCCACACAGCACAGACTGATCTCAACCTGGCCTCGGGACCCCGGCAGCAGGCTGGGGGCGCTTCTCCGGCCCCCCGCCTCTCCAGCCGGGCGAGGGGCAGCAGCACGGAGGTGCTGACGTCCGTGTCCTTGTCCCAGCACCCTCGAGGTTCTGCTGGGCCTCAGCCCCCTGGGTGCAGAGCGGGAAGGCCTGCACGACCTCCCGTGTCCGCGCCAGCTCCTGGGCTGCCGGGTGGGACTTCTGCCCTTGCTCATCCCCGCGGCAGCCTCAGCCTCCTTGCCCTACTTCTGCACGGAGAGGCGTCAGGCCCCTGGGGGCCGGGGGGAGAGCTATTCCTGGGTGTGCCTGCCTGCCTTCCCCCACAGGCCTGTCCTCACACCCAGGCCCGAGCTCCAAGGCTGACATCTGAGGGGAACAAAAAGCAGGGGCGGGGAGGGGAGATGCGTGCGTGCGTGCGTGCGTGTGTGTGTGTTGGACACACACAAGCACAGCCTGGATCTGTGTACAAGGGAAGTCTAGAGACAGGAGGGGTGGGGGCCAGTGCTGCCTGGAGTCCTTACAGCCCCAGGATCTCAGGACACCACCCCCAAGTCCAGCCGCCTTCAGCCCTCCTCACGCCCAGATAGCCCCACATGGCTCGCCGGTCCCCAGACCCCGAAGTCCACTCTTCCGATGCACCTGTGACAAAGCCCTTCGCAGGTGCTGGAGGCCTGGCAGGGGTGGTGGCGTGTATGACAGCTTCAGGCAGGCTTCCCCCACAGGACCCAGCCTGGGCCCTGGTTGCCCAGGGCTGGGAGAAGAGCCCCGCATCCAAACAGGCCCCGCCGTGCCACGGTGCCCCAGAGCCTCCCCAGGGCCCTGGAGAGTCGGACCAGCCTGGGCCTACCGACTTGAAGTGTAGGCGGAGGTGGCCTGGCAGGCCTCTGTGGGCCCCCGGCCACAGGGGGAGCGTGCGGTGAGAGTGACCCGGCACCCAGGTCCCCAGCACCACAGAGCCCACCCTCACACAGGCTGCTCAGCACCACCCGGCACGTGCCAGCCCCGCCCCCGTGCTGCCTGTCACGGGGCGCCGGGGTGGGCTGGGGTAGCACTGTACTTACTGTAGCCCATGCCTTGCAGGAAGTACTTGAAGGCTTCAGTCAGCTTCCCCGGCTGCAGGAAGGATGGACAGACACAGGCTTTGACTGGCTGTCTAAGACTGGGGCGGGGAGGCGGGGGGTGCTTCCCCCAACCCAGGCTAGGTAAGGGAGGGAGGGCTAAGAGTCTCTCACCTGTGTGACCTGGGGGAGCCCCCCGGAATCTGCCATCTGCAGGGGAGAGAGGGGGGACAGAGGGGGGTGAGCGGGGCAAAGGCTGCCCCGTGCCTTGCCGGGCCCTCACACCTGGACAGGCCCGCTGACCAGACCTACGACCCGACCCCGGCTGGGACCCCAGGCAGGCCCCTCCCGGGACCAGACTCACGGTTCAGGGGGCTGGCCCAGGGCCAGGGAGGAGGGCCTCACCTTCAGGAAGGTTGTGGTGGTTGGGTCCAGTTTGGAGTTGCACTCCACCTGAGGACAAGCAGCCAGTTTCAGGAGAGGGAGGTGGCCCTGGCCCCGGAGCAGGGAGGGGAGCCCCTGCCCTGACTGCTGATGCAGATGTGTCCACAGAGCTGGGGGCTCTGTTGGCACCAGTGGGGAGTGTGGGGGGGCAGACCCAGGCCAGCTCCTAGGCCCTGGCTGAGGCTGCCCCTCTGCATCGCCTTCCCAGGAGCCCGGGGACCTTGAACTCTACTCACAACTGCTGGGGGGCTTGGCAGCGTCCCCACAGGGAGCGGGGGCCACTTTGGCAGGACCGGCTGGGAAAGCACCTGGGACCACAGGAGCCAGCCCCGTGGCCTGTGTCTGGCTTGAGGCCGCAGGCCCTCTCAGGGCCTGGGGACTGGGCCAGCTCCCCGCACACGGAGGGCTGAGCAGGACACTCCGGGAGCCCGACCCTCTGTGCCAAGGGGGCCACGAACCCCCAGGCTGTCTGCTCCCAGAGTTCCCGGGTGAGGAGACACACGGTTCCCAGACACAGTGGTCAAAGGGGACTGCCGCTGTGTTCAGGAATCACCTATTTCATGATGGAAGGATCGGGTTTTAGAGGAAAGACAGATCTTAGTCTCTGGGCCTGACCCCGGGTGGTGGGAGGAGGTCCCCAGGCCTCCCTCGCCTGCAGGGTCAGGGTTGCAGCAGGCAGTGACACCAGGCCTATCCTCGAGGTCCCCGGAGAAACTGGGTCAAGTAGTTGCTGCTGGCCAGGGGCCCGTGACCCCCTCACTCCTGTCCCCACCCCGCGCCAGAGCACGGCGCCTCACTCACCACCCCATCCTCCGCCGGTGCGTTGTCCCCGACCACCAGCATCACAGGGCAGCTGCGGGCACAGAGGGAAGGGTGGTCTGGCCTGGGTGTGGGTGGTGGTGGAGGGAGGCAGGGCGGGGCTGCAGGGCACGGGGACACTCACCGCAGAGTCTTGGCGTTAGGCACCGTTCCAGGCCGGTTGATGTCCAGGTCTCTGCGGCTGCAGGGAGAGGCGGAGGCGGTCATTCCAGGACCGGATAGGGGTGTGTCCCAAGCCTGACACTGCTGCATTTCAGCCCTCCTCCCGTTCCCTCTCCCTACTGTGGCAACTAGGCCCAACATCCCCGGAGGCCCTGGCTGGTAAAACAGGGAGATGAGAATCTGCTCTGCATCAACAGGGACCTTCAGGGCTCCCCTCATGCATGACTTCTTCCCAGACCCCCAAACTCATGCCACGTGGGCCCTCAGATTTGCCTCTCCCTGCCCCGCTCCAGGGCTGCTTGGATGGGCACCACCTGGGTGGTGGGATTCAGGCCGCCCCTTCTCCACTGACTGTCCAGCGCCCTGCACACAGCTGGCGCTTAGGGAGTATTTGTAGGAGCAAGAGGAGGGGAGGCAGGTGAGTAGGGGGCCGGGCCACTTCCCTGCAGGGCAACCCCCCAAAGGGGCACTAAGGACCACAGCTTGAAAACCATCAGCTTTATCTGACCTCCTCCCATGGACACAGGATTGAGGGGCTCGGGGATGTGCCTACACCCCCACTGCTCCCGCCAGCAATGCCCCCGGGAGGAGAAGGAATGGACAAGCCCCGGGACCAGAGTCTGAAGCCCCGCTCCTTCGCGGGGTGAGACCTGGGCAAGAAGGGCCTGCTCTCTGAGGCTTAGCTGTCTTCTCATCCACAACCCGGGGACCATGTCGCGTGTCTGCCTGTCCCCCTCGGGGGCAGTTGTGGCGGGGGGTCTCCACAAGAAGGAGCCCTGCCCCCGCCCACACCTGTTGTACATGTTCCAGAACAGCTGCAGGTTGGCCTGGTTCACCACGTTCCCGATCTGCTGCCGGTAGCTCTGCACCAGCTCTGGGTTGTTCACCAGCTCCTCCTGGGCCCGGGACGGAGGGACAGACAGAGCACACAGGGGCGGGGCATGGGCTTAGAGGGGACGGGCAGGCATCACGGCCAGAGCAGCCTTTGACCACTCCTGGCAGAGAGGCAGGTGGAACCCCCCGAAATGTGGGAGGCAGGACCCACGGAAGGGAGGGGAGGCTCCACAGAGCGGTGGGAGGAGCTTCCCCCACCTGCCCTTCAGATGCCCCAGCACCATGGTCCCAGCGGAGGACAGAGTGCGACAGGTCAGATGCCACGTAACCCCCTGCCCTCCTTCTCCTGCCCGTCTGGGAGGGGCAGAAGCCCCCCACCCCGGCATCCCTGGGAGGGGCAGAGCCAGGCCTTTCAGCAGCTGCCAAGGCTCCCCAGGACCACCAGCCCGGCCAGCCCTGGCACCCGTGAGTGTGGTCCCAAGCCCTCACCTGGCTGAAGAGGTGAGATAGCACCGTGTCGGGTAGCGTGCTGGTCAGGCCGGAGAGCTGCAGGCCAAGGGGGGTCAGTGTGAGAGCCGCCTCTCCCCGCCCCCGGCCCCGGCCAGGTGGACCACGCTCACCTTGGTGGCGGCCCAGTCGATCCAGCCTTTGCCGTTGGGGTCGATGTTCATCAGCACCAGTCCCTCCACCAGGTCAGGGAAGATAAGCTGCGGTGACAGGAAGACCGGGCTGGGGTCGGGGTGGGACAGGTTGCAGGGAGCCCCAAACCTCCCACCCACTAGACGGGCCCAGTCTCACCGGTGGGCCCAACTGGCCACAGCTGGGAACCTGGGTGGGCTCCACTTCCAGCTGCCCCTGCTCATCCTGCCCAACCAGAACCTTCCAAAATTCTTTGATTCATTTTGAATCTGTGCCTATATCACTGTTTTTGACCCCTTTTAATATGTGTTTGGAGATGCTGCTTTTGTAAAACTGAGGATTAAACATCTTCAATGGAACATTTTGGCCTTGGCTGGGGTGGCTCAGTGGATTAAGCACCGGCCTGCCAACCAAAGAGCCGCCAGTTGGATTCCCAGTCAGGGCACAGGCCTGGGTTGCAGGCCAGGTCCCCAGTGCCCCAGTGTGTGGCAAGTGAGAAACAACCACACACTGATGTTTCTCTCCCTCTCTTTCTCCCTCCCTTCCCCCTCTCTAAGAATAAATAAATAAAATCTAAAAAAAAAAAGAACATTTTGTTTCTTTGCTTTTTATAGACAAGGAAGCCCTAGTGATGCTGATTATGCGGGAGCCAAGGCCAGTTCGGGAAACGTGGTAAGAGGGACCCATGTTTTCTGTTCCACTGTTTGCCCGTGTTCGGGGGCAGAATGCACACACGCTCATGTCAAGGCTGGGGTGCCAGGAAATGGTCTACAGCTGGCAAAATCGTTAAGCATTGAACTTGAAACTAGAGTTGAAAATTCCTGGTCATTTCTTTTGAAGAAAGAAATCATTTGAACACTGAAAATCAAGTTTTCGTTTTTAGGAACGGAAAGCGTGTGGCTCCTACCCAACATGATGTTTTTGGAAATGGGACTTTCATGAACCCGTGCAAACTGAACCTCAGTGTGGGTTCTGGTTTACACGCATCTTGTTTAAATGCCACCCTCATTCGTGAATGAGTGATTAGGGCAATCCTTACTTTGTGGCTACGGCAATTAGGTGTAGAGTTTGTTGCTGATAGAAATTTTGGCTTTAAGTAACAGTTAAGTAAGTTATAATTGTCTTTTGAGGAAATGTATGGAAAAGTAACCTTTTTAAAAAGAAGTTCACTTCCTTAGAGACAAAAAAGGAAAAAAGGCCTTTCTAAGTGAAGAGGAAGTGGGGAGAGGAGAAGGCAAAGGAAGGAAGAGCAGGAAGGTTGCTGTGGCTGCAGAGTTGCCCCAGGAAGGCCAGCCCTGGGGGGCGGGGGGCGCGGTGTGGGGGAAACTCACTGCAAACTTGGCCAGCACGTACGCTCCGGCTCCCACCCCGATGCCAATCACGTACTTGAACCTGGAGGAGAGCGTGGCTGTCACTCTAGGGCCAGGGCTGCCTTTTCCCATACACGTCAGCCCTCAGACCTCAGCCAGAGCCCGGGGGCTCGGTGGTAGCGGGGGTGGGGGCGCCCTGGGCCCCTGGCCCCGGGGGCGGGGGCGGGGCAGGCGGGGGCTCACCCGAAGTGCTGCACCACGCTGGGGAGCATGGCGGCCAGCTGCTCCATGGAGGGGTACTGGTACCTGCAGGAGGGCAGGGAGTCAGGCCCAGGAGCAGCCTCGGGTGCAGAGCTGGGGAAAGTTGGAGGGGGCTCTGGGGTACCTACCCCTGAGGAAACTGGGACGCCCCCACCTGCTGGCCGGGGGCATCCACGTGGCACACCACGAAGTGCTTGGTGATCTCCTGCATGTCCTCAAAGTTGAAGAAGGTGTTGAAGCACAGCTTGTCTGCAAAGACACACATCGCTGAGCAGAAGGCCAGGGAGGCCCTGGCTCTGGGTGGGAGGGTGAGGCAGAGGCGTCCGCCTCGCAGTCCAGTGAGGAAACCAAGGACACAGCTGAGTGTGGTCGGGCCGAGGAGACCCAGGGCGGGGGAGGGGAGGCCTCCCTTCTCTGGCAGGTTTGAGGCAGGGGAAGGCTAGGTGCGGCGGGGGCACACTTACGGTTGAGGCCCACGTCATGGTAGGTGAGGATGGCCGGGCGGTTCCCCTTGGGGGAGCCCCGGATCACCACGTGCAGAAGGCCATATGGCGTCTCAATGTCATGCTCCTGGAGGGGGAGAGACTGTGCTGGACGCTCTGGGCAGCCCTCACTCCTGGCTCCTCTGGGGAAAGAGCCTGGTGGGCAGCCACCAGACCCCTCGGGGGTGGGGCATCCCACCCTCCGGCTCCACGTGGCCAGCAGAGGGGCAGTAACAGATGGAGCACCCTCCCCAGTGGCGTTCGGCACAGGGACAATGTGAACTGATACGCGTCGGAAAGTTCTGCTCCCTTTTGCAAATGAGCCAGTGGGGTGAGCTGCCGCAGCCCCCAGGGCCCTGCAAGGCCCGTCTCCCCATCTCACTAGGACACTCTGCCAGCCCAGCCTGAGTCCCACCCTCATCCATTCCTCCTCCACTCCGACCCCTTCCGGGGCTGCTGCTGCTGCTGCTGCTGCTGCCGGTCGACCAGCCCCACGAGGACCGGGCCCAGCCTCCCTTGCCCACACCTGCCCTGGAACCAAACTTCCTTCCCCAACAGGAAAGGGACAGCCTCAGGAGGTAGGAGACAGCTTCTTGGGGACTAGCTTTGTGGGTCTGGGCTCAGACGACCATGGTCCAGGCCTGTGTTTCCAGTGGGGAGTGACAAGGTGGTGCCAGCCCCATCACCAAAGGCCACACCCTCGGAGCCACACCTCTGCTGTGAGGTCCTATTAGACACACCGACAGTCACCCTCTGGGGGGGGCTCAGGTCCACCACAGCCTCCGCGGGCCCAGGCCCATCCCCTCTCAGGGCCCCCAAACAAGGAAGGCTTCCTGCTCCCTGACCAGGGATGGCACACTTTTCAACATGTCTTCTCGTTTACTCCTCACAGCGACCCAAGCCGCAGAGGAGCAGCTCAGGCTGGGAAAGGGGAAATATTCGCCCAAGGTCAAGCCCAGAGAGGGCTGGGCCGCGCAGGCCCTGCCAGGGGCAGACCTCAGGGGACGGCACTGAAGGCGATCTTTTCTGCGGAGATCAAGCTCCACCCAGGAGGCTTCCCAACAGGCAGCCTCTCCACAGCTGCGTCCCCGCGGCCCCTGAGGGTGGGGCGGGGGCAGGAGGGCGCCCCTTTAACAGGAGCTGCAGTGCGCTTGCTGCGGCAGGAAGGGCAGTTCCTCCGGGGCGCGGGTCACCTTTCGCCCTTCCAGACACAAGTGGGGCGCAGGACAGTAGCCTTTCACACCCAGGCAGTGGGTGTAAGTAAGGGGGCATCTGTCCCCTCCCAGCCCTGGGGGGACCGCCCCATCACTATCGCCTGGGCAGCAGGACCCAGCAGCAGTGCCTGCCTCACCAAGGCTCAGCTCCCCAGGCACAGGCCGCGGCCCGGGGCGCCCCTCCCGCGGCCCGGGAACCTTGGCTGAACCCCCCTGCCCACCCAGGAGGTCAGACCCAGGTCAGCGGGATGAGAGCCCGGATGTCCCGTCTCGGGGGTGCTGCACACGGAGGCGGGGAGCGCCTCAAGGCTGTCAGCGGTAGGCTCTGAGCCCCCAACCCCAGGACCAAGTGCTCCCATTGGCTCCCGGTGACGTCACCACCCCGCCCCAGGTGGGCGCCCAGCCGGAGGCACTGCGGCAGCCAGTGCCCCCTCGCCCTTGACCTTGAGGGCGGCGGCCCCCGAAGCTGGATTTCAGAGCGGGGTGGGGTGGAAGGTCTACTGTGATTCCATCCGTCGCCCCCGCATCAATCATTCAGCGAACCGCGGGAGGCGGGGAGGCGCTGACGTCGTTGCCTTGGGTGCAGGGGACCCACAGTCTGCAGACCGGCAAGGCAAGCCCGGCTTGGGGACGGAGGGCTGGGTGCGCCCCTGCCTCTCCCTTGCTAGGAAGAACAGTAGCCCTGGGCACGGCGGGAAGAGGCGCCCTGGAGCCCAACTGGGGCCCCGTCGTCGCCTTCCCCCACCTACAACACACAGCATTACGACCCCTCCCCTTCAGGGACTCCTGCCTGAAGGCCCGGTGAGCACCCGGACCCTGACCTACCCGCCATGCCCCGGGGACCACGGAGGGGCTGCACGCACCTCCTAAGAAAAGAGGACGTGTCCTACTTGCACTCGGGTGCAGCCACGCAAACACACGACCCGCGGGGTCAGGAGTGCGGACACCTGCGCGCACGGACACCCAGACGCACGCAGGGAGCACAGCCTTGACCGGGGCCGAGGGGGTCCCAGGAGCGAGGCAGCCCCCCGCCGGGCACGTTCCCGGCGAAGGGCACACATCCGTGGGATGTGCACACGCTGGCGCACGGTCCGCACAGGCTCGCAGCTAAGTCACAGCCCGGTCCCTGCGCTGCAGATTTCCGCCTCCCGCGCAGGCCCTCGCGGGCAGCACACGTCACCATCCCCATCGCTGCCGCGGGCCAGGGTCACCAGGAGACTAGAACCTGCTGGCCTTGCAAAACGAGGCGACTGAAGGCAGATGGGACCACAGACAGAGGCAGAGCGATGCCCCTTCCTTCCCGACAACCTCCCGACCCCCGCAGCCCTCACTCACCCCATCCCAGCACTCGGGCATCTTGCCGAGGGCGGCGGCGACACACCTCGACAAGGAAGGGCAAACAAAGGCCTGAGTCACCAGAGTCTAGAGACGACGGCAGCTCCAGCGGGAAATCAACGGCTCTGGGATGGGGCGCTGCTCCTGAGACCATTTATACGCGGGGCCTGCCGGCCCCAGGCCGGCCCCTCCTCCCTGCGGGGTTTCTGAGCAGCCACTCGCTCGCTGGGAGCCCCGCCTTCCAGATTGGCTGTCGGGAGACAAACCTGGCTCCAATTGGCTCGTGAGGTCCTCGCTCACCCAGTCCCTGCTCCTGTTACCCACCCCCTCACTCCCACCTGCCAGCGACACATCAGCCTTGCCGGCCCCAGCCCCTGCATCCCGCGGCCTCCGATCCGCAGGCACACACCCACAGCTGCAGCTAGCTGCACACCCAGTCGGGGGAGATGGGACACTGGGCCACGTGCACAGGTGGGCCCTGTGTCAGGTGCACAAGAGCCTGTCACCACACCCGCACCAATGCAGGGCAGGGAGACCGCAGGGGCTTGCCCTGGACTGCACAACCCTTGACCCATAGCCTGGGGGGCAGAGAGGGGCCTGAGACAGCTCCAAGCCCAGCCACCACATCAGGAAGGCCGGGATCACAACCTTGAGGGGGTGTGGGGGGTCCCTACTGTCTGGGGCAACCTGGGTCATGACCCTGCTCCAGGAGGCTGCTCCTTCTCCACCAGCCCAGACTCTCCCCCAGCGCAGCCCCGCCTGCTTGCACGCACACCCGGTGCCTGTCCACACTTCTGAAAGGGGGTTTCTGGGGCCAGGGGCACCAGCAGTAGGGTGTGGCATGCACCAGCTTTGCCCAACCTGCCCCGCCTCTCCCCCGCCGCAAGGACTGGAGGCCACCAGGGAGAGGGGGAGGGACATGCCCACCCAGCACAGGCCTGGCTCCCGGATCTCTGCAGAGCAGGACAACACCCGAGCCCCCTCAGGCTCTGTCCATGCCGTCCTCCAGAGAAACAAGGCTTTGGGTGGGGAGCTGGCTAGAGACATGCAGGTGGAGAAAACAGCGAAGGGGGAGCACAGGAGAGCAGAGAAGGAGAGGAAATGGGCCAGGGAGGGGGCAGAGGAGAGAGCCCAAGGACAGCGAGAGGAAGGAGTGACAGGGAGTGGGAGGGTGCTGGGCGCCCGTGCCCCCATTCTGTCTCTTTGGTGGAGGGCCGTGCCACTGGCCCCAGCCTGTGCCGACAGCCCGGCACACGGGCTGGCTGCTCTGGGGGAAGGCAGTCACCTCCTCGTCTCTGGGTACCTGGTGACCTGGTCAACACCTGCCACATAGGCTATTCCTGGCCGTGTCCTGTGCCTGGGGGGCACCAGGAACTTTCCCTGCCCCAGTGCTGACCTCTCGCTCTGGAGGCCCAGAGTGCCGGGCCCTGCACTTGCCCAGGGCAGCCAGGGTGTGGAACGGGGTATCACCTCCCGTCCCGGCCATTCTCCCTGTTCCCTGCAGCCACTTGGACACAGGACGAGGCCGAAACCACAGAGGCAGGCTGCAAAGGTACAGTCCGTGAGACCCTCCCACATACTTCTCGAAGTGACCCTTCCATCCTTTCTGCCACCAAACCTCTGCTCCTCCGTGGTCCCCATCCAATCTCATGCCCAGTCCAACCTCTGACCTCTCAGTGACCTTCCCACCCTTGGACTCAGGTGAGAAGCTGACCTCAGACACTGCCTACTCCAAGCCATGGGCCCATTTCTGCTCAGCGCACCTGCTTCAAATCCACAGACCTGAGTTTAAGTCCCAGCTCCCCACCCCCTGGCTGGGCGACCCTGGGCAAAGCTTAACCCTCCTGTGCCCCAGGCTCCTCGGCTGGAAGCCGGAACTGCACCTTCCACGCGAGGTGGCTCTGAGAATGAGAAAAGGCTGCACACATCACTCTCGACCTGACCCCATGTCTGCCCAGGCCTTGCCCGTGTCTGGAAGAAATGGGACAACTCCTGTGCCTTCCCGAACTGCTGGCCCGTCCCTGGAGGCTGCGCAGTTGTGGCTGAACAGGGCAGGCTGTGGTCCTGCTAGCCGAGCCCAGTCACCAGCCATAGCTCTGCCACATCTTTGCTGTGTGACCTTGGGCAAGTCAGTCAACCTCTCTGAGCCCCCACATCTGTACACGGGCAAACAGTAGTGCCTACTGCACAGGCAGCTCACAAACCCACGAGAAAGGATCAGTGAACTTGAAGCTTACTCACCCCTTAGCACTCACTTTATCTCCCTAACACCCACTTGACAGATGAGGAAACTGAGGCAGGGCTGGCTGCTCTGGGATTTTATGTCGCCAGCCCCCTACTGAGAAGGAGGCCCACATGTGCCCGCAGTCTTTTGGAGCGGGGAGGACAAAGAGGACTCCTCGGCGTGCCCGCACTGATCTCTTGCTGGGCCTCGGCTATCTGGGGGCCACATCCCTCCCGTCTCTCTCTCCCTCAGCTCCTGCTTGCCCCGCCCCCCTCCGGCCTCCCAGGGCCCATCCTGTCCTTCCCAGCTCCGGAGCCCTTGGTATTTGTAGCTGGACTGCTGTGTCCTTGAAGGGGCTCGTGACCCAGGGCTGGATCCTCTCTGCAGAGCTGCCTGACCGTCCGGGGGAGGAGCCAGCCTCTCGCCCCATCGCCCGCGTCACCCTTGTGTGCAGACCATGAGGCTGGGGCTGTCCCGGGGCCCAGACACTGACCCAGATCGAAGTTAAAGCCCAGGCCATTGGGCCAGGAGGAAGGTCCCAGAAGGGTGTGTGTTCAGCATGCTGTGGTGGTCAGCAGCACCCTGAAACTGGTGAAGCTTCCACTGTGTCTGCTGCCAGACATTTTCCGAGACCTGGAGATAAATGGCCACTACAAACTCAGAGGGAAGAGATGGCTAGCCAAGGCAGAGGAATCATTGGGAGGACGAATAAAAACAAAGAACAATTTCAGTTTTCACAAGGAATCTGGCATCAAAGTAAAGAGGACATGGTTGTCCCAGCAACGGCTGCCATGGAAACAGGAGCTATTTTGGAGCATCAGCCTGGCTTTCATTGGAGGAAAATGCTGATTCAGATGACAGCATCCCTCCCCACGGTCTCCATCCTCACTGCCCCAGGCCTCCCTTCCCCCATCCTGTTCAGGGAGGGAGGGGCATCTCCCCACTGGCCAGGGGGCAGGCGGAGCCATGGAAGCAGTGAAGGTGGTCCTGGAGGCTGCCGGCGGACCAGGTGACAAGCCCCTGTTGCTCCAGGCACATGGAAGGGTGTGACCCTCCTCTGGGACCAGGCGGGTGAGGGGCTGGCCAGTTTTTGGTCCCCATCTCCCCATCTTGGGGAGGCTGAGAGCTGAGACCTACCTTCCAGTCTGTGTCCACAGCCAAGAGGAAGGGGTCGGAGTTCTCCTGAGGAAGCAAACACAGAGGGTAGGTGTTAGGCCCTGGCTGCCCAGGGTGTCCACAGGGGCTTGGTCCATTCATCTCAATGTTGACAAAAGTGGTCCAGAGCTTCCCAAGTGCCGGGCACCAGGCTAGTCGGTGCCTGACGGATGAGCCTAGGAACAGCTACTCACACCGACTTTCCCCATTCACATACAGCGCGAAGATTCCCATTGACAGGAGAGTGGGGCGGGGCTCAGAGAGGCTGAGTCACAGGGCCACCAAGGGGCGGGCGGCATCTCTGCCTGCCAGTCCTCGCAGTGGGCCACTTTGTCCTGCTGCCCCGAGGTCTGACCCTCAGGGCACCAGGGTAGAGGCGGGGGAGGGGGCAGAAGGGCCATGACCTCCACCCCAACTTTAAGGACCAGGAGGCTGAGGCCCCGGCATACACCCGTCCGCCTCGCGCTGTCAAAACGCCTAGCCCCCTGCTTCCGGGCTCGCGTATGCTGACCAGTGTGTCTGTGAGTGGTGCCTGCTTCTCCCACTGGGACCACGTCTGGCTCTGCTGTCCACCTAAATAAAGCCTGGCAAAGAAATCTGGATGAACAGGTCTGACCTCGAGAACGTGGGGGCCGACCGCGGCCCGGAAGAACGCACTATCCACAAGGCGGCAGACGCGCAGTGCGGAGCGGGGACTCCGTCCGGTGCACTCAGACACCGCGCCCTCTCTGGGTCTTATTTGGGGAAGGACACCTCGGGGGAGAGGGGATGGTCAGCACATGCCCAGATAGAGCAGAGTTGCCAGAAACCCCCGCTCTGCGCTGTGAGGCTGAGCTGCTCCGCCTGGCGCCTCAAGGTCGTGGGGATTAAAGGAGGCACGTGGGTTGCTTCTCGGCCCTTCGACTGGGATCAAGGGTAGAGTCCATTCTTATCACTTTAAAGGAGAAGCTGTGGTTCTGTCCCGGGTAGTGGACATTCCTGCATGGGACTCTATGCCACAGATGTGCCACAGATGTGCCACCAGCCTCGACTAGACCACCATGTGCAACAGGGAAGATGACCTCAGGTCACGGCAGAGGTAGGGAAAAGGAGGAACACCGGCGAGCCGCCTGCCCCGGCGGCGGCGTGGAGAGGGTTATGGAGATCATCTGACGGCACTAGAGGGGCTCATGACGAGGGACGACAAAAGCCGGGCTTCGGGAGACAAGGCTGGTTATTGTTGGACCCTCTCACTGGAGGACCAGGGGGCCAGGGAAGGAGATGTAAGACATTTTTGTCCTCGAGACCCCAAGAGTTCAGTCATCTCAGAGAAGGGAGGGGGTGCATTTTGTTAAAAATGAAATCAGCGCAGAGGATGAGGCCAAGAACAGCAGAGTGTGCGGGCACTCTCAGGGTGCTGGCGGGGGTTGGGGGGCAGGACCACCAACCGAGAAACAGCAACAACAATACCAGACAACCCAGAGACCCCAGAGGCAAAGGAGGAACCGCACTGGGGGGACGGGGGTATAGGAACGGGGGGCTGGGGGGCAGGTAAATGTGTGGACGTGTTCACTCCTCGCTGGACTCAAAGGCCTGCCCCTGGCAGGTTAAGGAATCAAAAGTGAAAGGGACAGACACTTACACTGCAGTGGAAAAGGGGACTTTGCCTGTGAGTGTGACGGTCTGGGAAAGGGACAGTGGGCCACTCAGAGCGAGGTAGGACCGCACCCAGTGATACTGCAATCATCCAAGGCCACGCTGGGAACACCCAGGATGTTTTGGGGGGTTGGGGGCAGGGCGTTATGTGCCTTTGGAGAAAGCAGATGTGACCAGGTCCCTGACACAGACTTGTGCCGAGCAGAGAGAGGAGAGAAACTGAGCTGGGGACCCAAGGCCTCCACCATCACTGAGACTCGGACCCTCATGCGGCGGGTCGGGAAAATCGCATCCAGGTCCAGGTGGGATGAGGCGAGAGACCCCAAAGGCAGCAGAAAGAAGGCGGAGCCAGGCTGCTGCTCACAGGGAGCTGTGTGTTCTTGGAGGAGCAGCAAAGGGCTGGACCAGGCCCTCCGAGAAGGGGGGGCATCTCTTGGGGTGCCCTGCTGAGGGGAGGGGTGGAAGACGCAGGCACAGGACGTGTGCGGCTGAGGCGCGCTGAGCTGTCTGTGCCACCCACAGATGCACACCCTGTTCCAGCCAGCAGCACCCCCATCCTGCCCCAAAGCCTCCACCTCTGCTCATGTGATGGGGGCAGGGGTCCCCCAGGGCCACCATGTGCCCCATCATGCCCGCACAAGAAGGCTGGTCTCTGCTTGCCTCCTTCTGAGCTGCACCCCCATCTACAGCTCCCACCATGTGCAAGGCTTCGTGCTGGGCACTGGGAGGCGCTGGGGCACAAAACCCGCCGGGTCAGGCAGGGCCCGGGAGAGGTGCATGCCAGGGCCAGGCCCGGAGCCTCGCAGGGAGTCCGTTAAAGCCGGTGCCCAGAGGAGGCCTCTCTGAGGAGGAGGCACTTGAGCGGAGCCTGAAAATGAGGGGCCGGCCCTAAAAAGTCCTGGGCTAGCGTATCCCAGGTATAAGGAACAGCTGGGAACCTGGTCGGCTTGTTCCAGGAAGAGCAGAGAGCCCAGGAGGTAGGCGAGGAGCTGGCAGGGGAGAGCGTGGAGAGCGGTGAGGGTCTCGCCCTAGGCCCCCGGAAGGGCTGTAAGCAGGACAGTGACGCAAGGCATTTGCAGAGGACTGTGCAGAGCACAGGGGCCTGTGAGGAGGCTCCCGCAAGCCTCTGGACGAGCGACGGTGGAGGGAGGAGGATTAGAACAAACGGCCTGCAGAGTGGGCATTCCTGGGGGCGCCCTCCGGTAATCAGGACTTGTAAGTTAACTACAGGTTCTGCCTTCAGATTAGACTGTACGCTTCTTGGGGGCAGGGCGGTGGCCTCACATCTGTTCCAGCATGTGGCACTCAGTGGCTCTTGGGCTCACCTCCTTCCGGTGGGAGGCTGGGTCAGGGCAGCCGCAGGGTCAGGGACTGGGTTCCTGGCTCCCCAGGTGAGCTGGGCTCTGGGACAGGCTCTGGGACTGTATAACCAGCAGAAAGCCCCAGGCCAGAGGCTCCGGAAATCTAAGAGCATGGGCCTCACCATGGGGGAAGGTGCCGGGCGTCATCATCAAAGGGAAGTGTGGGGCAGAAATCATTCTGGAGTCTAACCCTAGAGCCCTGATGAGGGCCCTCTGGGACAAAGTAACAACCTCAAGTGCCTCTGTCCACTGCCCCTGCTGGTGATACGTGCCCTCAAACCTCAGAGCCTGCCAGGAGAAGACAGAGAAGCTGCAGGCCAGGCAAGGCCGCGGCAGGTGGGGAACTGCAGTGCCCAGCGGACACCCTCCTGGGGCCCCAGGGCCTCCCAGAGCGGTGGGGGGCGGGGGCGGGGGTTGAGTTCAGCCTCAGTCTTTGACTGCTGTGTGACCTTGGCCTAATGCCTCAGTTTTCTCACGATTAAAATGGGAGTGACTCTCCCAAAGAGCCTCACAGCCTCAAAGACAGCCAAAGCCACCGAGGTTGGCTGGATGGTAGCCAAGTGGTGGTCACTCAGCCTGGCCTGGAACATTCCCAAGGTGGGGACAAGACTTCTTAGGGTGGACTGAGTTAGCGGTCCCCAATCTTTTTGGCACTAGGGAAGGGTTATTCCACAGACAGCCGCGGGGGCGTGGAGGGGGTCAGGATGCGGATCTCAGGCGAGCTCCCCTTGCGGCCCGGTTCCTAACAGGCCAGGGACCTGTGCTGGTCCAAGGCCTGAGGGTTGGGGACCCCTAGCCTGAGTATTCCTAGTGCGAGGCTCCCCCCAAAGAGGGTCAGTGGGACAAGATGGGAGGGAAAACACGCGGTTTTCTTCTTGGCCACGAGGGGGTGCCCTCCGCCCCAGGACGGCAGCACACGACTCACCAGCTCTGCCATGTCCTGGCCCCGGAGCAGCGGCTTTTCCTCTGGGAATCGCAGCTCCTGCAGCCCGGCCATGGTCACGTCGTGGAGCAGGAGCCCTGGGGAGGAGTGGAGACCAGGGTTGCGGCCTGATGAGGCAGGGACGCCAGGTGCTTGCTCCGACTCTCTCAGCATGCGCCCCACGGCCGGGCTGGGGAAGGAGAATGGGCACCACCCCAACTGCTCCACCCCCAGGTCCCCACGTGTGGGACCTTCCCAGGGCTTCACCCGGGCGGCCAGGCACCGGGCCCCACTGCTTGACTCAGGGATGGCATTGTATTATTTGTCCTTAGAAGTTAAAATGTTTCGAAAAAGAAAAACAATGCAGGATAACCCCTACCTAGCCCCTGTGGTCCAAGCGGTCAGTGGGGTCCTGGAGGGGACAGAGGGGAACAGAGCTGAGGAGTGTCCAGAGGGCCTTGCTGGATAAGCCTGGGGGAAGGTGGCCCTGAGAGGGGGTGGGGGGGGGCCCGGCAGTGTGGCAGGCAGAACGATGTGGAAGCCAGAGGTGCCCGTCATGACTTACCACCCTCGGGGAAGGTGACACACGGTGACCACTCAACCCACAGACACCAAGAGGTGGGCCCCGGGCCCTAGTGGGTGCTCCTGGGAGACCCCGGGCCTCTGAACCTCAGTAGAGGGTCATACGTGCACATGTGTGTATACATACAGGCCTGCATGTGTGTGTTTGGAGGAGCCAGTGGTGGGGAGGGGCAGACAGAGAGGGTCCGGGGACCCCATCAAGCCTGGCACCACCATCCCTCACCTGCATTTCAGGATGGCTTCGGTCAGAATAAACACATGAGAAAACACTAAAGCTCACTAGAAGTCAAAGAAATTTAGATGAAAGCAAGACCCCTTTTTTTTTTGGTCGAAGGAACCGGCAAACTCTGCAGAGCTGGAGCAGATGCACAGAAACTGGCGTTGCTGGGTGTGCGACGTCTTTCTAGAGGGCAGTTCTGTGGAATGAACTAAAACTACCGACAAGATTCAGACTCTCGGACTCAGCCATCCGCCCACTGGAAGGGATTCCTGAAGGAATCCGCAGAGGGCAGCTAATGACCGACCTGTAAGAACGCTCACCACGGTGCCGTTTATATCGTCAGAGGAAAAGGGCTCTTCCTCAAATTCTGCCCATCCCACTAGTGGTCGGTCCAGAGATGCACCCCACTCCCCCACCACAACCTGCCCCTGCCCATCCCTGCTGCTTTGGCTTCTCCCTGTGGGAGGCCCAGTGACTGGGGGGTGGGCCTGGCAGTTGCCTGGGACCCAGGAGCCCGGGGCCTGGATGGAACCCATCGCTGTGTCAGGGCCATCATGAGACCAGGCTGCAGCTCCAGACCTTCCCTCCCGTCAGCAGCACAAAGCATCAGCTCTCCGGAGTGATACAAAGGTGCTGCCTCAATGCATGGGGTTGCCACCGCAGTCTGCTTTGGGGTTGAGATGTGCCGAGGGTGGGCTGGGTGCTGCTGGTCAGCCAGGCCTCATGGAGGGCTAATTGAGAGCTGTGGAGCTCCCTGGGAGGGCCTTGTCCCCAAGGGCCGGGCAGGGAGGCCGGTACCCACCCAGGCCCCCAGGTCCCGCATCTCCGCGCCACGCCAGAGCACTTGGTTCCCAGTGGTTTCCAGGGAAACCAGCTAACACCGTGCAGATGGGCTGTATTTTTAGCAAGGCATGCTCTCCCCTCGCCCCCACCCCTTTCTCTTGCATCCTTTCTGAAGGCTGCGTGCTCATCCGCCCACCTGGGTGGGGAGCTAGAAGACGGGCCCACCTTGGAGAACTCTTCCAGGACCTTGTTAGCTGCCAGCCTCGCTGAGCACCCAATTCGATTAAACACCTCGGCAGCACTGGGGTGTCCCTGCCCTGAAATGCTCCAGGAGACCAGCGTCCCTAAGGACGGTGCTATTAAAAGGGCTGAGAGTGGGCAGTGCAGGGACAGATGGCCTGCGATGGAGGGGTGGAGGGGGCGAGGGCTGGAGAGAAACCTCAGAACCCGGAGAACTGGGCCTGTCTCAGCCCACGGGAAACAGGGACGGCCCAGGGCCCAGCAGGCTGTGCTGTGGAGCTCCGGGACAGAGGCCAAGGCCCACAGTCCCATGGCGGGGGGAGGGGCGGGAGAGCAGGGAAGTTTCTTCCCAAGAAAGTTATGGTTTAAGAAAATCACTATGCAGAACACAAACAGACTCAGACACCGAGAACATTTTGGTGGTTGCCCAATGGAAGGGGTTTGGGAGGCTGGGTGCAAAAGGTGAAGGGATTAAGAAATGGAAGTGGGTAGTTACAGAATGGCCATGAGGACGTAGACTACGGCACAGGGAATGTAATCGGTAATACCGTAGCGACTCCGTATGGTGCCAGGTGGGCACCAGATTTGTCGGGGTGACCACCTTGTTAGATACATAAATGTCTAATCACAACTCATACTGATATAATATTGCCTATCAACTTCAGGCAGTTAGGAGTCCTACCGGCGGATGGCCCCTCATATCACTCTCTGGGTCCCCATCCTGCACCTGGGGCGGGGTGCGGGGGTGGCTGGGACGGGGGCTACACCTCCCCTCCGTGTCCCCATTCATAGATGAGGAAAACTAGGCTCAAGGAGGGAGTGACTCCGCCCCTGTGGCAAAGTCGGGAAGGGAACACAGGTGCACGCTCGGAAACCCCACTCCACAAGCGTTCTGTCTCCCCGTGTAGATGGCAGGAGGGCTCAGGGACACAGCATGTTTTTTTTCCTGTCCCAGCCACGCTCTCCTCTCTCTGATCACAGCCCCTTGATTTGTGCCCAGCCTGGACTAGGCTAGGTCTCCTGCTTTAACCTTGATTTGGGCCTATGAATTCCTGTCTCTTCACCACACACACACACACACACACACACACACACGTCCTTCCAGCACATTCTCTCTGTGCCAAGGCAGCCCTGTTTGGATTCAGAGCTGAGACCCCAGCAGACTCAGGAGGCACAGCCTACCCACAGGAAGCACGAGCCCTGGATCCTGCTGTCCCAGCCCCCCGGCACAACTCTCCCCTGTCCTACCCCTGCAATAATGGTAACAGTAAAACAGGCATGCCTCCTCTCTGCTGGCGCGGGCTGGCTTTGGCTGAATGAGGTGAGATGAACGAACAAACCAAGGACTCTTCGCTGAGACCGCCCACTGTCGGGGGATCGGGATCACTCAGCGTCGCGAGGTTGTGCGACGCGGCACTGACTCTTGCGGTGGGGCTGCAGTGGGTTCGACCCCATTTGGAGGGCAACCTGGCAGTTTATAAAAATGCAGATGTCCATCAACTCTGCACTTCTGTCTTTAGATATTCAGTTGCCCCAAAGGAAAAAGCCCACGTGTGCGCTGAGCGTCAGCACGAAGGAGGCTCGCTGCTGCCTGTCTGGAGTAGTAATAGCGGAAACAGCCCAGATGAGCATCGGGAGAGTGGGTAAACGAGCTCCGAAACACCTACACCCAGCGCGGCATGCGGCTATTAAAAAGGAGGAAGCTCGCCCTGGCTGGTGTAGCTCAGTGGATTGAGCGCGGGCTGGGAACCAAGCGGTCCCGGTTCGATTCCCGGTCAGGGCACATGCCTGGGTTGCGGGCCAGGTCCCCAGTGAGGGCCATGTGAGAGGCAACCATACATTGCTGTTTCTCTCCCTCTCTTTCTCCCTCCCTTCCCCTCTCTCTAAAAATAAAAATAAAATCTTTAAAAAAAATAAAAAGAAATAAAAAGGAGGAAGCTCCACGCAAACAGAGAGGGAAAGCATTCTAAAATATGCAGTTAAGAGAAAAAGGCATGTCATAGATGAGTAAGTATAAATAAGCCCATTTTTGTAAAAAAAAATATATAGGCACACGTATTTGCAAATTTAAAAGAAAAGGTCCTCAAATGATTCAGGAGAACTGCAACAATTCTTATCTCTAGGGAAGGACATGAGTTAGAAAAGAGGTTGAGCCCTGGCTGGTGTGGCTCAATGGATTCAGCCCTGGCCTGTGAACCAAAAGGTCCCGGGTTCGATTCCCAGTCAGGGCACATGCCTGGGTTGCAGGCCAGGTCTCCAGTAGGGGGAGCATGAGAGACAACCACACATTGATGTTTCCCTCCATCTCTTTCTGTCTCCCTTCCCCTCTCTATAAATAAATAATTTTTTAAAAGGGAGATTCTTAGTCTACATAGCAGATTTCACCAAATCTAAGGTATCACTGATCATAATTCACTCTCACATTTTATGCACCAATAGAAAAGAAAAAAAAAACACTGCCAAAATTAAGACATAATACTTTTCCCAACTTCTAATCTTTTCTTTTGAAACAATTTTAGACTCATAGAAAAACTGAGGAGGAGACAAAGCACAGAAATTTCCCATATACCCTCTACCCAGCTTCTCACGTCATCATGCTGTCTCATACGACACAAGAAACCAGGGAATAAAACACTGGTACACTTTATATGAATTTCATTCGTTTCCCAGTAATGCCCGACCCCAGGATGCCAGGCTGCATTTGGTGGTCACGTAGGCGCCTCCAACCAGGGACAGCTCCTCAGTCTGTCTTTGTCTTCCATGCTGTTGACACTTTTTTTTTTAAGATTTTATTTATTTATTTTTTTAGAGAGAGGAGAAGGGAGGGAAAAAGAGCAATGTATGGTTGCCTTTCACATGGCCCTCACTGGGGACCTGGCCTGCAACCCAGGCACATGCCCCAACTGGGAATCGAACCGGGACCCTTTGGTTCCCGGCCCGTGCTCAATCCACTGAGCTACACCAGCTGGGCCCATGCTGTTGACACTTTTGAAGACGACTCATCCATTACGTCTGCAGCGTGTCCCTCGATTCGGGTTTGCGTGTGGTTTGCTTGTGCTTAGGCTCGGGTTATGCATTTTTGAAAAGAACACGACAGAAGTGATGTGCCCTTCTTGCTGCCTCCTCTGGGGTAAGTGAGGTCAGTCTGTTTGATTGCTGGGACATTAACCTCCTTACCCGGTGGGGAGGTGTCTGTAGGTTTCTCTAGTGTAAAGCGACTGTAGTGCTTTTGCAATGACTGCGTATCTTGTGGGAGAGACTATGATGATGTTTCTCATCATACGTCCACTCACTGATTTTAGCAACCATCAATGACTCCGGCCCGCAGTGATTACTGTGGGGTTTGCTTACTGATACTTTTCTATTTCCATCATCCCTTCTACATTTATTCATTGGAATTCTCCTGTAAGAAAGAGCTGCCTCTTCTCCATTTATTTTTTGATGTCAGTATGGACACATGAAAATTTCTTTTATTTTATGGGGGATAAGTCATTGCTAGCGGTATTTCTTTGTTTAAATTGTGCCAGATTTGGTCATTGCAGGTTCCTTCAAGATGGCTCTTGGGTCCTTTCTTCATGGGCCCATCATTTTTTCAAATAGTTTCTAACTTTCTAGCCCCTGAGGAGCCCTGGTTCCTTTTTTGGGGGAGATGCTGTTTAGAAGCCAAGATCCGGGCAGTATGGATGCTCATTGCTTCTGGGGTGTCACTTTTCAGGCAAAGCTAGAAAATATATGTAAGTACAATATACTAACGCACACACTGCTGTAGCTACCCATCTGTAAAATCTGGAATTCATACTGATACCTTTTTTTTGTGGCAGTTTTATAACTTTATTTGACAATCAGCTGTTAGTTCTCACCCACATTAACTGTTTGTAGATTTCTGGAAGTGGGGACAGGAGCATAGGTGACCAATGTATAGAACTTGTTTGGTGAAACTTCACCCTCACTGTGTTTTCTGGGCCAGCGCACCTGGATGTGGAAGGGGCGTTCCTTATTTCTTTGGCCCTGACAGCTGTGTTGAACCTGGTGTCGGTGCCCACACCTGGATTCCCACGTTCTTCGTGGCAAGTTTTCAGATGTCTCTGAGTGCCCGAGGGGCACGCTGGGTGGGCTCGTGAGTGTGGATGGGGTGCCCTCTGGTCACCACCTCGAGGACGGCAGAACGAGCCTTCTCACGACCCCTCTCCGCGGGAGCCGTTCTGCCAGGCCCAGGTGGGAAAGGAGGAAGCCATCCTGACACTGATTCCAACGCAACACCACAGTTTCTTCTAACTTCCCCTCTTTTTTATTTGCAACTTTTTTCTCCCATGATGAGAAACACAGCTCGCAACAACCATATTATTTTTGCCGATAAGCTCGTCATGCCCTGTGTACAGTCACTTCAGAGCTGTCCAGCACAGAATGAGTTATCACTGAGACCTTTTTTTTTTTTAAAGATTTATTTATTTTCAGAGAGAGGAGAAGGGAGAGAGAAAGAGCAATGTGTGGTTGCCTCTCACATGGCCCTCACTGGGGACCTGGCCTGCAAACCAGGCATGTGCCCCGACTGGGAATCGAACCGGGACCCTCTGGTTCCCAGCCCGTGCTCAATCCACTGAGCTACGCCAGCCGGGCCGCACTGAGACCTTCTTTGTACTCAATTTCCTTTTTTGTACACACTGTATTTCTTTTTGTAGTCTACCCTTTCAGACTTAGACCCATATTTTTCTTTATTTATTTTTAAAGACTTTATTTTATTTTTTTTAAAATATCTTATTTATTTATTTATTTTTAGACAGAAGGGAATGGAGGGAGAAAGAGAGGGAGAGAAACATCCATGTGTGGTTGTCTCTCACGTGGCCCCCAGTGGGGACCTGGCCTGCAATCCAGGCATGTGCCCTGACTGGGAATTGAACCAGCGACCCTTTGGTTCGCAGCCCACACTCAATCCACTGAGCTACACCAGCCAGGGCTTAAAGATTTTATTAATTCATTTTTAGAGAGAAGGGAAGGGAAGGAGACAAACATCGACTGGTTGCCCCTCGTACATGCCCCAACTGGGGACCGAACCTGCAGCCCAGGCATGTGCCCTGACCGGGAACCAAACCTTCACCCTTTTGGTTTTTGAGACAACGCTCCAACCAACTGAGCCACACCAGACAGGGCAAAAACCGCTGTTACTGTTTTTTGCTCATATCCTTTCAGTCTTTCTTCAATGGTAATTTATACACTGAGAAGATTTAAAACAAAACAAAACACAAACTGTTTTGAAACACCTTTTGGACCCTGGAGCCAGATATCCTGGTTCAAATGCCAGCCAGCCACTTAATATCCGTGTAACGTATGGCAAGTTACGTACCCTCTCTGTGCCTCATTTTCCTTCCCCTTAAAAAGGGGGAAATGATAGTACACATCTCACAGGTTACTACGGCGATGAGTTACTGTAGAGAAAGCACTGAGGACTGTGCCTGGCACACGGCAAATGCCACGAACTGTGAGCTGTCATCACCGTTATTATGCCATTAGCACACAAAGGGACATCTGTGCAGCTGGAGCAATAGCTTCCGCAGCAGAATTCGCAGCTGCCTGGGGTTCCCCGGTCTGAATGCTTTCCCGCCATCTAGTGAGCCTCCTCTATGGTTAGGCACTGAGATGGTTATTTCCAGGTTTCTTTTGTCTTCTATTAACTGCAGTGGGATAAACGTCCTCGAACCAATACGTCTGCACACAGCCTGATCTGTCCCAAAAATCCAACTGCCCAGTCACGGACCCCGCACAGGTTTAAGCTTTCGATGCCTTGTGGCCAACTTGCTCTTCATGAAAGTCGCACCCCCTTACCCTCAGCCTGCTTGTCACCCACATGCCCCTCGCCAGTGGCCCTGGGCACACTCAGCGACCCCACGCCTCTCCCCTCCTCCGGCAGAGCACGCCGCCCATCTCACCTGTGCACCCCACACCCACATCACCACGCCCTGGTGGAGCAGTCGAGTTCACTGAAATGGGAGAACTGGAAATAAGGACCAGGGGTCTGACTGTCAGCCTCCTGCGGTAAGTCTATGCCCCCTCCGCCCCCCGACCGCGTGCCCAGTGTGGGTCCACATCCCTGTCACCAGCCAAGAACCTTTTAAACGCACTCGACGAAGTTGTGCAAGACGACGCACTCCATGAGTTAGAATGACACCAGCATTCCAGACTGAAAAGTTGTGTTTTCCGATCCACATCAAGTGTATTTTTTAAAATGTCCAACAGCCCATACCGAGGCTCCCAAGGGACTGTTTCCGGGCCCGGTCCGCCCTTTGAGAGCACTCTCTGACCCCGAACCACCATGGAGACGGGTTGTTTGGGTGCAAATGCACAAAACTCGCCATCTTTCTACCTGCTGGCTAGTGCCCCACTTCCCCACAGCACCTTGGGAGATAAAAAGGCACCCGCTACGGGGCGGAGGGGGGAGAGGTGGAGGTAGAAGAGGGTATAAGGGTGATAAACGGTAATGACAAAAATACAATAAAAATAAACTACTTAAAAAAAAAAGCACCAGCTACAAAGGTGTCAAGCATCTGCCCGCTGAGGGCTGCGGCGAGCGTATGTGGGTAGGACCGCGCTGGGCTCCTCCCCACGACGCCCACGTGTAGGACCTCGATCCCCACGGAACTGGCAAGGAGACCTCGGCGTCAGAGACGTCAAGGGTTTGCTCAGGAGCTGACTCTGAAGTCCACACCCGCTGACTCCCAAATCCCTGCCCTCCCTGAGCCCGCAAGACCCTGTGAGGGGGTCTGGGAAACGCATTTGTCGCCCTCACCCCTGCAGCCTCCGGGGACAGCCCCTACCACCTGCCCTCTTCTCTCCAGGACAACAAGACACGCTCGGGTGAGGCAGGACAGCTCCTGGGCGTCCGTCCAGCTCCGTCTGTGAGGGGCACCTGGCTTCCCCACCTGGTGTCAGACCTGTGGATGGCCGGCCAGCAGGGCCCAACGCCAGCTGTCATGCCCATCCTGTCCCATTAGATGGGACCCTAAGGCCCAAGCAGGGTCCCTCAGAGACTCTCAGGGAGGCCTGGGTTGTGCGGAGAACCCAGAGAGGAAGCTGACACATCCCAGAGGAGGGGCGCCAGGTGACTGGAGCACAGCGGGATGGGGAGGCCCCAGGACTCTGAGGTGGCAGCTTGGGGATAACAGCCCTACCACGGCCACTTGCTGACCACTGGCCTGATGCTGCACTTAACACTCTCACTTCTGCTGCTGAGGAGTGTGACCTGGTGGGAACCACGGCGACGCCCTGTCACAGAGGAGGAAAGCGGAGGGCAGAGCAGCTACAACAGCAGCCCAGCGCCAGGTGGTTGCAACTCACGGGAAGACCCAGGGCTCAGGATGCAGGTGTGAAACTCAGCTCCACCTCTTCTCAGTGGCACAGGTGAGGAAAGGCCTGACCTCATTGGTGAATCGGCACGATAATAAAACGGAAGAATGTGAAAACTATCGACAGCTGAATAAATAAAAGTTTTAAAAAAAGGTCCAGAGAAACAATTTTCTGAGGTCGGTGCAGGGGCAGGGAATTGGCAATCTTTAAGAAATTATCGTGGAGAGAGCTGACGGGTGGGCCATGTGAGCCTGGACTCCATCAGCAACTACTGAGCACCTGTTGTATGCCACCACAATACACTGGCCACCACCCTGACCGTGACCTGTCATCATCTGATGGGAAATACAGGTCAAAACCTCGCAGATGCACATGAGCAGGGACAAAGCAGGGTGGGGAGAGATCCAGACTTGCTAGTGGCCAACCAGCCAGAGCAGGTGGAACTTTCCATTACAGGGACAGCCAAGACCAAGGAACCAGGGGGGAGCAGAAGCCCGAGAGGTGTGATCCCCAACCAGGTGGGTCACTGGTGCTGTCTCAGTGAGCCATTTCAACTCTCAGAGGGACGGGTCAACAGTCTCTAAGACGAGAAAACTGAAGTCCGAGGGATGAAGCAACCTGTCTGAACTCACACAGCCGGCCAGCAGTGAGGCTGGGACTTGAACCCAGGCCTGTAGGGCAGGGCAGAGGACAGGAGGGAGCTACAGACGGGGGAAGGCTGCAAAGACCACAAGACAGCGACATGCGCTGTCTCCCAGGGCGACTGTGATCAATGACAGTGACCGAGGGGATCCTGTTCCCA